>OZ025254.1:34500217-34768163 GCA_964019135.1 Arenicola marina | reverse complement strand
GGGGGGGCATTCCGCTATCACTCCCTATAGCTGTATCCCGGGGGAGGGGGAGAGCTTTTCGCTATCACTCCCTAAAGCTGCATTGCGGGGAGCAGGGGGGGCTTTTTCGCTATCACTCTCTATAGCTCCATCGCCAGGATGGGGGGGTGGGGAGGAATTTTCTGCTATCATTTCTTATAGCTATATCACTGGGGAAGAGGAAGAGAAAGAGAGTTTCTCTGCCTTTAGAAATAATCGGTAAACCAAAAAGCCTGGTCAAATCATATTGCTGTTGATGTTAAGCTGTAACTAATATGCAACCTAAAATACCTTAATAGTATTACTATATATAGTCACAATTTAAAAATTAAATGCTTCAGTGCATGCAGAAACACAATAAGGTACCCCTTAGTACTACTCACTAAAACCTCCCTGGGGTCAGGCTGTGTGACTAGACCAGATAACTGACAGTGACACTGTCTACTGTTGTCTAAACAGAGATTTATCTGTGTCTGTGACTGTGGGCGTGAGACCTGGTCGATGTCAGCGACGGGTAAGGAAAATAACTGGTCATGTACTTAGAGTCTGAGAGTATTAGAGAGGCAAGGACAATAGACTGATGACTAATAGACAACGTCATAGCAATAAAAATGCAAGCATTTGTCAGAGCAATTTGGAAATCCTGCTTGTAACTTGGCTGTAACTTGTACGAAGTTGACAGCTCGGCCGGTGCCTTCGCAAAGCTCGGTGAGGAAAGCCCCCAAAGAAAAACAGTCATGAGAACGAGGTTATGACGTCATCAACAGGGACTATCTCCCGGCAGAGGGCGTGTTCCTTTGATAGCCTGCCAACACAAGACAGGCAAGATACCAAGTTGTACTTTTAAGGATTTAAGGTTTTCCTAAACCGCAGTGGTATAAGACTAAGTTGGCACTATCGCTTTCTCCGGGGTAGGGGTTTCGGGGCACCTGTGCATCTATCGGTTCTATGATATATAGCTACACAGCAGGCACAACATAGAAATCCACTCCTAGGGAGCGTTTTTTTGGCGTCTCCAATGGAGAGAGCGGAGAGTCCGGAGACTGTGGCCAAACAAACGCAACTGGAGATTAAAAATGGCGGGCGCTGTTGTCGGAGCTTTGATTTCAGCTCTGGATTCAGACAATGTGTCCCAATTACGTCCCTTTGCGCGAAGACGAGCAACAAACGCAGCGCTAACTGGAGCAATACTAGCACTGTACGTTGATTGGGCTGCCACTCATTACCCGCTTTCTATTTTCCTCACATCCAGCGTGTGAGACATCCTATTATCGCTCATATTTTGGCAAAGGGAGAATGCGTTTTCACGGTCTCTGCTTTTGTCAGTGGTACCAAATACAAATCTAACTACAGATCGGGGTAGGCCCTCCCTGATAAATTCAAATCCCATACAGTTTGTTTTTTTACTTTTAAGAGTTTTTATTGATAACTGAAAAAATGAAAATGTTAGAATGACATGGATGTAAATTAAAAGTTTACTAAATTGTTTTTTTAAACTTAAATCTTAATTTAATTGTGATTATGGAAACACTATTTATGCAGTTCGGTTTTATTCATTTCTTTGCTCAGCTACCGAGAAGACCATGTTCGCAACCAGTGCTATGCTGCAGATGTAGTGCCAATGTACAGCATGTCAGATTTCCGAAGATTCTTCAGAATTACACCAGAAACATTTGAGATTATTTATGAGTATGTTGGTAATTGTCCAGAACTGCACTTAGTGACCGATCATGGCGGCAGACCAGCCATTCCTGTGGACAAGCAACTGCTTATGACCCTCTGGTACATTGCAAGCCAAGAGACAATACGGTCAATTGCTGATCGATTTAATGTCACAGATTCCACAGTTGTCAGGTGCCGAGACAGAGTGATGGCCGCTGTGGTAAACCACATCATGGAGAAATTGATCAAATGGCCAAATGACAATGAACAGCTGGACATTGCAAGAAGATTTGCACGGCCACATGGATTTCCAAATGTCATCGGTGCCATTGATGGTACGCACATTGAAATCAAGGCACCAACAGACAATCCACAAGCGTATGTAAACCGGAAAATGTACCATTCAGTGGTACTACAGGCTGTCAGTAGAGAAGATATGAGATTCACCCACTGCTACACAGGATGGCCTGGTAGCGTTCATGATGCACGCGTTCTTAGGAATTCGAATTTGTGGGATGAAGGTCTTCTGTTGTGTGGCAATGGCCACCTGCTTGGAGATGGAGCTTACCCAGTGAGAAGGTGGCTAATGACACCATATAGAGATAATGGTCACTTGACAGACCAGCAGAAAAATTATAACTTTAGTTTGTCTGCTGCAAGACAAGTAGTGGAACGCAGTTTTGCCTTGCTGAAATGTCGCTTCCGGAGACTTCGCTACATTGATGTGCACAACATGCCAGATCTTCTTCAGATCATCATGACCTGTTGTATATTTCACAATGTTTGTATCATTTCACAGGACAGAAACAATGAGGACTTTGTAGCTGAAATGCAAAATGTGCCACTTGGTCCTGTCGCAAACATTGGCATTGTTGTAGAAAATGAAGCTGAGGGGGTGTTGAAGCGAGACATTATTGCTAGACAAATTCCATAGATGTCACCTCTTAAAACTATGTGTGGTGTTGCTGGTACAGATGTTAAATTCTGTAAACTTCTACTGTTTAATAAACAATGCAAACATCTTGTAGGTATAAAATCATACACTTTTCTTGTGTTCAACAAACAATACAAATAAAACACACTCTGTGTGCAAAAGAAAACTATAGCCGAAGTGAAATGATATACACTTAGTGTGTTCCACAAATAAAATACGGATTGTGTACAAATGTTCAAGATTAATGAAATTTCTGGAGATCAAGAGACAAAAACAGTCCTTGGGTTCCTTTGGCAAAATACCAATGGCATCGGGGGATAAATGAAATCCATGTGTTGAGTATAATGAAACGATTCACAAATCTTGTGGCAAAAACAAAAATTATAGTCTTGCACAAAACATGACCAAAGTCATGTGAAGCATATGACTTTCTACTCTTGATGAGCAATTATTTCTTTAAGTCTTTCATAACAGAGACCATGTCTTTTAAGACGGACATCCTTTCATTGTGCATCTCACGTTCGCGTTCCACCTGATGCTGTTCCATGTCATTTTGGTGTTGTGCATAGGAATTGAGGAAGTTTACGATCAAATCTCCCCGACTTTGTTTTTTCTTCTTTCTGGGAGGTCCATCCGCAACGGGAGCTGCATCAGTGGATGCTGATGTTGAAGGTGTGGATGCATAACTGCAGCTGGATGACTCCTCATCTGCAGTGCTAACAGAATGCACACTCTTTTTAGCTTTGCTGCTGGAAATTGTGCAGAGTGGCTGAATGACTGGATTACCCCCAAACATATCATCAAGTTCTTTCTGGAACTCGTGCTCCTTGGGATCACATCCAGATTTATTATTGTGGTCTTTCACTTTCTTGTAACTTTGCATGATTGTCTTCATGCGACCGCGGCACTGCTCGGCTGTGTAAAAGTAGCCATGCTTTCCAAGTCCAAGAGATATTGTTTGCCACATAGCTGACTTAGTTTTTCTTCCTGTACGGACTTTCTCATCTTCATCTTTATGGAGAGATATCAGCAGCAGTGTCTGCTCGCGAATCCAGGCTCCTGAGCTGGCACTACCTGTCAGAGGAATTTCTGGCTGCTTGGATATCACAGGACTTTGTGTCTTCCGATCAACTGATCCATCTCCTAGAAATAAACATAACTAAATACACAGTGACAGCCGCATTGAAATCAATAAATCATAGTTGTGTAAATTTAAGTCATTACGGCTATATATGTTAATAATACAGGACCAAAAATATGCTTAATATGCAATGCAAATGGGCATACAAGTATAAATATGTCATGGATAACATCTGAAGAACGTTGTCTTACAGTCATGAAGTGAGGTGGGGTGGGGTGGCAATAGGGGTTTGTGTTCCCAGATAACAAAGAATATTTTTTTTATTTCAAGGTCACACTGGCTTAAAAGGAGAACTCCCTGTAAACGAAGGAATACATGATATAAATGGGTGATTTCCCTATTCAGAGCGATTTAATATTATAATTCCTATTCATGAATAATAAAAGTCTGAATGCAGAATTATTTTCCTCATTTCCAGTTCACCGGCCAATGAGTAATAGAAATCCCCCCCCCACCCTCTCTCTCTCTCAGTTAGACACACAACCAGCATATTTAGAAGCGAAAGGCATCATTTCTAACCATTAACCTGAAAGTTAGCCACTTTAGCTGCAATAAAGGATCCCTTCGGGCTATAATGGCGGGAAACGTGAGCGGGCAAAGTTGAGTAAAACTTTCACACTTTGGCTAAGAATATCGGCCAAATACACCGCAAAATAGAGAACTGAGTCTTACCTTGATAAGTTGTCTTGCACAAGTGCCTAGACGCTTCATTTAAGGTGACAAAGTTTTCACTAGATTCATCACAACGATACATGATGCACTCGGCGGCCATGATGCAATCTGCGTGTGTCACGTGATCTCTCCACTCGAAACCACCTCGACAGGCTGGAGAGATTGGAGAGCTCCGGAGAATCCGAACTCCCAATGAAATGAATCTCCGGACTCTCCTGACAGTTCGGAGAGCCAAAAAAACGCACCCCGTATTGTCTATTGAGTATGAGTGGATTTTTCGTGGATTTAGCCTATATTATATATGTTGTGCCTGCTTTGTAGACTGTAGTGTATCATGCACAGGTGCCCCGAAACGCCTACCCCAGAGAAAACGATAATATCAATGATAACTTACTTATAGTGCTCCACTACTATATAGGCCTATATCTGTCTACAGCCTATAGTATAGGTACTAGCTGCCAGTACGGGGCGCAGAACTCTGTTCTGGGGGGAACTCTAGCCCAGAATTAACCCTAGGCTGTGTGGGCTGAAACACATATGATTCTTCAACCATAGCCATATATTCATGGCTAGGGGAACTCTGTACTGGGGGGTGCAATACTCAAATGTCATGGGTAGGGTGGGCAGGAAGGTAACAGTAAAAATGTCTTGAAAAACAGGACAAGCTGGTTGTTGCTGCCTCCTCCCCCCGTATTCCAACTGCCAGTTACTTTATATCCATTACCAACTGTCTTATAACAGTAATGTCTTATTTTCAGGCTAGATGGGAAGAGGCGGCAACGTACAACCAGCTTATCATATTTTTTAAGACATTTTTACTTTTACCCTCCACCTCTCCTGCTACCGTCGTCTCATTGCCAACTGTCTTACGACAGTAACGTCTTGTTTTCAGGCTAACCATACCCATGACATTTGAGTGTTGTCTATTACCAACTGTCTACAACCATAACGTCTCATTTTTAGGCTACCACTTGCCCCAGCCCATCTACCAGTCACTGCATGAAGGTCTTGTGCCTCATGCAGTGGTGCATTTCTGTGGGCTAGGATGGGTATATGCTAGCCCTAGCTCCGTTTACGGGGGTGGTAAGAGAGGCATGTACTAGGGCTAGACATGTACCTCTACCCTGTTTCAACAATTAAACAATTCTTAACTTGGCTATGTCTAGTACCTATCACTAGACTTATGGCTACACAGAGTCTAGTGTGGCTGGACTACTGTACCCCTACTCTCCATTCTGTATCAGTGGAGTTACTAGCTATATCTGTAGATGGCTGCATTGACATCATTGACTTTTGGCATTAGGCCTGCACATGCACCGCCTCACACTCACAAGCAAGCCCATTCAATGATCAGTACACAGGTAGGCCTACCATAAAATGACAGGGGTAGAGAGCCCCATACATGCCTCTTTACGATAGGGCTACCAGTGACATTGTAAAGATCAGTAGAGGTACAACATATATATTTGTACATTTACCGGTATAACTCCTAACTAGTCTTCTAGCTAGTTATAGAGCCAAGAGAAAGTGTGTGAACGATGAAATTTTAAAATTACTGTAAGAGCCAGAGAGCCTATATACAGGTATATATATATATTTCTTACCTATTAACTCATATGTGATAATAATATTAATCTCATTAGTAAGTTATATATCCAAACAATGCCTGGCTTGCCATATTATTCAATACAGCAGACAACATTGTTTTTAGTTTCTTGTCTGTTTTGGAAAGGTGTAGCTAGGTTATTCATCCTGCACTCCTATTGGTTTAAATTTGTATCATGTTTGAAAAGTCCAAAATCTAGTTTGGGTACTGGAACTCATTTGCATTGATATATATGCATACATATATACATAACATATATATATATTATTTAGTACCACCACATCACCTGGCATAAGTCTGAGCTTGCAAACACCTGCAGTTAAACCAAGCTCTCTCTAGACTTGTATGTCATATCTATCTTTATGTTCAAGGGCAAAACATGATAGCAATCCAAATGCTGATAATATAAACACAAGAAGGTTACAATTTTCCCCATGAGATGTATAGCAAAGAAAGGTCTTAACAACACATCCTTTTATCATGTCTATTTATTGTGGACTAATTTTGTAGTTTTTGTAAAATTACCGGTACATCATTTAGAGCATTTGCTTAATACTAAAGGGCAAACATTGTTGTATGAGCAATTTTAACATCTGTACTTTTTTACAGTATCTATGAAATCACTTTCTTATCGGGGGTGGATCCAGGGGGGGCTGACCCTCCCTTTTAGTGGGGGCTAAAATTTTTACACCCTGCGTTTTAACGGGGTGGGGTGGGGTGGGGTGGGGGGGTCCATTACACATACAGCCTTTAGTTCAATATTTACCCTTTGGGAACTTTGACTTGACAATTTGATAAATTATTAGATCTTGCACTCTTGGATGAGATATAATTAATGGGATTGATGAGCACAATTACAATTAAAGTTTATCTATTATTCAGGTGCACACAACGTCTATGAAGATGGAAAATATTTTCGGTGGAAAGCGAACCAAAGACCCCGCCTTCCTATGTGACTCGTGCCCTGCTACATTCAACCGTCTGTGCAGCTTCAAAGTTCACTTGCGAAACCATGCCAGAGAGAAGCAGACGAAAAGTGAGACCTGCCCCAATTCGCTCACTTCTGGCTCCAAGCTGAAGGGCCACGCGGCGTCTCCCGGCTTGGAGAAGCCTTTCCTCTGTCAGTTGTGCAAGTCTTCGTTCCGACAGAACCTATATCTGCAGCGTCATATGAAAATTCATACCGACGGGAAAACATTTAAATGTCAGGTGTGTCCGTCAGCATTTCTACACAGTTACAGTTTGAAATATCACATGGCGACTCACACCGGAAAGAAACCAGTCAGATGCGACCAATGTCCTTCCTCCTTTGTGAACAAGTCTCGCCTGAGGGTCCACATGAGAATCCACTCAGGAGAAAAGCCGTTCGCCTGTGACACTTGTTCTGCGACTTTCACTCAGAGTGGACAACTTAAAGGTCATATGAAGACTCACACAGGAGAGAAACCATTTCTGTGTGCCTTTTGTCCTTCGTTTTTACAACGCCGTGATTTACAATCGCACTCGAGAATTCACACGGGAGAAAAGCCGTTCGTTTGCACATTGTGTCCCGCGGCCTTCGCCAGAAGCTGGAAGCTGACACAACACGTAAGGGTTCACACGGGAGAAAAGCCGTTCGCTTGTAAAGTCTGCCATGCGGCATTTAGTCAGAGTGGAACACTGAAGTCTCACATGAGAACGCATACAGGCGAGACACCGTTCGCTTGTAACTTGTGTGTCGCCACGTTCAAATACGGAGCTAAGCTGAAGTCTCATCTGAGATCTCACACTGGTGATAAGCCCTTTGTTTGTAAAGAGTGTTCAGCCCGTTTCGTGAGGAAGGATCACCTGCAATGCCACGTGAAGCGGCACTCCAAGGCCAAACCCTAGACCCGTATGGTAGTACCCATCCCCAAGGCCAAACCCTAGACCCGCATTGTAGTACCCAGCCCCAAAGCCAAACCCTAGACCCGTATCGCAGTACCCAGCCCCAAAGCCAAACCCTAGACCCATATTGTAGTACCCAGCCCCAAGGCCAAACCCTAGACCCGTATTGTAGTACCCATCCCCAAGGCCAAACCCTAGACCCGTATTGTAGTACCCAGCCCCAAAGCCAAACCCTAGACCCGTATTGTAGTACCCAGCCCCAAGGCCAAACCCTAGACCCGTATTGTAGTACCCATCCCCAAGGTCAAAACCCTAGACCCGTATTGTAGTACCCATCCCCAAGGCCAAACCCATATACCCGTATTGTAGTACCCAGCCCCAATGTCAAAACCCTAGACCCGTATGGCAGTACCCATCCCCAAGGCCAAACCCTAGACCCGTATGGCAGTACCCATCCCCAAGGCCAAACCCTAGACCCGTATGGCAGTACCCAGGCCCAAGGCCAAACCCTAGACCCATATTGTAGTACCCAGCCCCAAGGCCAAACCCTAGACCCGTATTGTAGTACCCATCCCCAAGGCCAAACCCTAGACCCGTATGGCAGTACCCAGGCCCAAGGCCAAACCCTAGACCCATATTGTAGTACCCAGCCCCAAGGCCAAACCCTAGACCCGTATTGTAGTACCCATCCCCAAGCCCAAACCCTAGATCTGTATGGTAGTACCCATCCCCAAGGCCAAACCCTAGACCCGTATCGCAGTACCCATCCCCAAGGCCAAACCCTAGACCCATATTGTAGTACCCAGCCCCAAGGCCAAACCCTAGACCCGTATTGTAGTACCCATCCCCAAGGCCAAACCCTAGACCCGTATTGTAGTACCCATCCCCAAGGTCAAAACCCTAGACCCGTATTGTAGTACCCATCCCCAAGGCCAAACCCTAGACCCGTATTGTAGTACCCATCCCCAAGGTCAAAACCCTAGACCCGTATCGCAGTACCCATCCCCAAGGCCAAACCCTAGACCCGTATTGTAGTACCCATCCCCAAGGCCAAACCCTAGACCCGTATTGTAGTACCCATCCCCAAGGTCAAAACCCTAGACCCGTATTGTAGTACCCATCCCCAAGGTCAAAACCCTAGACCCGTATTGTAGTACCCATCCCCAAGGCCAAACCCTAGACCCGTATTGTAGTACCCGGCCCCAAGGCCAAACCCTAGACCCGTATGGCAGTACCCAGGCCCAAGGCCAAACCCTAGACCCGTATGGTAGTACCCAGGCCCAAGGCCAAACCCTAGACCCGCATTGTAGTACCCAGCCCCAAGGTCAAAACCCTAGACCCGTATTGTAGTACCCATCCCCAAGGCCAAACCCTAGACCCGTATTGTAGTACCCATCCCCAAGGTCAAAACCCTAGACCCGTATCGCAGTACCCATCCCCAAGGCCAAACCCTAGACCCGTATTGTAGTACCCATCCCCAAGGCCAAACCCTAGACCCGTATTGTAGTACCCATCCCCAAGGTCAAAACCCTAGACCCGTATTGTAGTACCCATCCCCAAGGTCAAAACCCTAGACCCGTATTGTAGTACCCATCCCCAAGGCCAAACCCTAGACCCGTATTGTAGTACCCGGCCCCAAGGCCAAACCCTAGACCCGTATGGCAGTACCCAGGCCCAAGGCCAAACCCTAGACCCGTATGGCAGTACCCAGCCCCAAGGCCAAACCCTAGACCCGCATTGTAGTACCCAGGCCCAAGGCCAAACCCTAGACCCGTATCGCAGTACCCAGGCCCAAGGCCAAACCCTAGACCCGCATTGTAGTACCCAGGCCCAAGGCCAAACCCTAGACCCGTATCGCAGTACCCAGGCCCAAGGCCAAACCCTAGATCCGTATTGTAGTACCCATCCCCAAGGCCAAACCCTAGACCCGTATTGTAGTACCCATCCCCAAGGCCAAACCCTAGACCCGTATTGTAGTACCCATCCCCAAGGCCAAACCCTAGACCCGCATTGTAGTACCCATCCCCAAGCCCAAACCCTAGATCTGTATGGTAGTGCCCAGGCCCAAGGCCAAACCCTAGACCCATATTGTAGTACCCAGCCCCAAGGCCAAACCCTAGACCCGTATTGTAGTACCCATCCCCAAGCCCAAACCCTAGATCTGTATGGTAGTACCCATCCCCAAGGCCAAACCCTAGACCCGTATCGCAGTACCCATCCCCAAGGCCAAACCCTAGACCCGTATTGTAGTACCCAGCCCCAAGGCCAAACCCTAGACCCGTATTGTAGTACCCATCCCCAAGGCCAAACCCTAGACCCGTATTGTAGTACCCATCCCCAAGGCCAAACCCTAGACCCGCATTGTAGTACCCAGCCCCAAGGCCAAACCCTAGACCCGTATGGCAGTACCCAGGCCCAAGGCCAAACCCTAGACCCGCATTGTAGTACCCATCCCCAAGCCCAAACCCTAGATCTGTATGGTAGTACCCAGGCCCAAGGCCAAACCCTAGACCCATATTGTAGTACCCAGCCCCAAGGCCAAACCCTAGACCCGTATTGTAGTACCCATCCCCAAGCCCAAACCCTAGATCTGTATGGTAGTACCCATCCCCAAGGCCAAACCCTAGACCCGTATCGCAGTACCCATCCCCAAGGCCAAACCCTAGACCCATATTGTAGTACCCAGCCCCAAGGCCAAACCCTAGACCCGTATTGTAGTACCCATCCCCAAGGCCAAACCCTAGACCCGTATTGTAGTACCCATCCCCAAGGCCAAACCCTAGACCCGTATGGCAGTACCCAGGCCCAAGGCCAAACCCTAGACCCGCATTGTAGTACCCAGCCCCAAGGCAGCGTGAATGGCGTCCATGGCAGTGTCCTGTGGTGATTCGACAATGGTGGCACACAGTGATATCAAGTTGTCTGGCGCCATACCCCCCCCCCCCACGACACACATACACACCCTTGCCAGGCTGCGGTGAGCGCTACAATCCGTCTTGTTTTGTCCGTTGGCAGTTGTTACTGTGTACCTCTATATGTACATGCGGGGTGAGATTGCCCGCAGTGTTAGCGTCAGTCACGCGTTTTATCACACATTGTTACACTTTGCTGCGTTCCAAGTAAATGACATTTCATGAACTTGAACAAGTGTTGTTTTTCGTCACGATGCGCGGCAGGATTCTCCAACCAAGCTATTTATTTGGCACACTTAAATAAAATGCATAATAATCTTTTAATGAGGAAGTCGAGAAAGGGCCTTTTTGGCATTCGCCTGGTGGCGCCACAGTGCTAGCGGTCCCACCAGCGCTCCTCTATCAAGCTGCTTGCGCAACGGATAAAGCCTTATTAAAAGTTTCTTTCGTGTTTAAACATCTAAAATTCAGCGATTGTTCCGAATTTCACGCACATGGAAGACAAAACAACGACCTAATTAATTCAACCTGACTTACTAGTCTTTGGCAATTCATTTCTTTCTGTAGTATCCAAAGAAATATTGCACATGATTCATGCAGTTCCACTCCTTGCAAACGTCAGTTATCAAGCAAATTAAAAGAAGGAACGCGCGCTTTTTTATAGGACTTCTCGTTTCAGTTTCGTCCAATGGCAACTAATGCTATGCAACGTTTCACGCAGTCCTTCTTTTAGCTTGCCAGCGTTTACGATGAATCTTTTTTATCGTGCAATTGAATCAGACTTTATGTAAGTACTATACGATCTCTGGTTGAATCGGCAAAAAAGTGTGTTGTATATATATAGGGATGGGAGAGGTACGAGCCCGTGGGGTGGGGGCAGTCGTTCACCTTAGAATATATTAAAAGATACCCTTTTCTAAGAATGATGGTTTACTAATCTTCAAGGGTTCACTGGTCTGGTTTAGTAATCTTCAAGGGTTCACTGGTCTGGTTTACTAATCTACAAGAGTTCACTGGTCTGGTTTGGTAATCTTCAAGGGTTCTCTGGTCTGGGTAACTAATCTTCAAGGGTTCACTGATCTGGTTTAGTAAATTTTAAGTTTTCGCTGATCTGGGTCAGTAATCTTCAAGGGTTCACTGGTCTGGTTTACTAATCTACAAGGGTTCACTGGTCTGGTTTACTAATCTACAAGGGTTCACTGGTCTGGTTAACTAATCTTCAAGGGTTCACTGATCTGGTTTAGTAAATTTTAAGTTTTCGCTTATCTGGTTCAGTAATCTTCAAGGGTTCACTGGTCTGGTTTACTAATCTACAAGGGTTCACTGGTCTGGTTTGGTAATCTTCAAGGGTTCTCTGGTCTGGTTAACTAATCTTCAAGGGTTCACTGATCTGGTTTAGTAAATTTTAAGTTTTCGCTGATCTGGTTCAGTAATCTTCAAGGGTTCACTGGTCTTGTTTAGTAATCTTCAAGGGTTCACTGATCTGGTTCAGTAATCGTCAAGGGGTCACTGGTCTGGTTCAGGGTTCATTGATCTGGTTGACTAAACTTCAAGGGTTCACTGGTCTGGTTTAATAATCTTCGAAGGTTCACTGGTCTGGGTCAGTAATCTTCAAGGGTTCACTGGTCTGGTTTAGTTATCTTCAAGGGTTCACTGGTCTGGTTTACTAATCTTCAAGGGTTCACTGGTCTGGTTCAGTAATCTTCAAGGGTTCACTTGTCTGGTTCAGTAATCTTTAAGGGGTCACTGGTCTGGTTCAGTAATCTTCAAGGGTTCACTGGTCTGGTTCAGGGTTCATTGATCTGGTTTACTAAACTTCAAGGGTTCACTGGTCTGGTTTAATAATCTTTAAAGGTTCACTGGTCTGGTTTAATTATCTTCAAGGGTTCACTGGTCTGGTTTACTAATCTTCAAGGGTTCACTTGTCTGGTTCAGTAATCTTCAAGGGTTCACTGGTCTGGTTCAGTAATCTTCAAGGGTTCACTGGTCTGGTTCAGTAATCTTCAAGGGTTCACTGATCTGGTTCAGTAATCTTCAAGGGTTCACTGGTCAGGTTCAGTAATCTTCAAGGGTTCACTGGTCTGGTTCAGTAATCTTCAAGGGTTCACTGGTCTGGTTCAGTAATCTTCAAGGGTTCACTGGCCTGGTTCAGTAATCTTCAAGGGTTCACTGATCTGGTTCAGTAATCTTCAAGGGTTCACTGGTCTGGTTCAGTAATCTTCAAGGGTTCACTGGTCTGGTTCAGTAATCTTCAAGGGTTCACTGGTCTGGTTCGGTAATCTTCAAGGGTTCACTGGTCTGGTTCAGTAATCTTCAAGGGTTCACTGGCCTGGTTCAGTAATCTTCAAGGGTTCACTGATCTGGTTCAGTAATCTTCAAGGGTTCACTGGTCTGGTTCAGTAATCTTCAAGGGTTCACTGGCCTGGTTTAGTAATCTTCAAGGGTTCACTAGTCTGGTTTAGTAATCTTCAAGGGTTCACTGGTCTGGTTGACTAATCTTGAAGCGTTCGCTGGTCTGGTTCAGTAATCTTTAAGGGTTCACTGATCTGGTTTGGTAATCTTCAAGGGTTCACTAGACTAAGTCTGGTTTAGTAATATTCAAGGGTTCACTAGTCTGGTTTACTAAACTTCAAGGGTTCACTGGTCTGGTTCAGTAATCTTCAAGGGTTCACTGGTCTGGTTTAGTAATCGTCAAGGGTTCACTGGTCTGGTTCAGTAATCGTCAAGGGTTCACTGGTCTGGTTCAGGGTTCATTGATCTGGTTTACTAAACTTCAAGGGTTCACTGGTCTGGTTTAATAATCTTTAAAGGTTCACTGGTCTGGTTCAGTAATCTTTAAGGGTTCACTGATCTGGTTTAGTAATCTTCAAGGGTTCACTAGACTAAGTCTGGTTTAGTAATATTCAAGGGTTCACTAGTCTGGTTTACTAAACTTCAAGGGTTCACTGGTCTGGTTCAGTAATCTTCAAGGGTTCACTGGTCTGGTTTAGTAATCGTCAAGGGTTCACTGGTCTGGTTCAGTAATCGTCAAGGGTTCACTGGTCTGGTTCAGGGTTCATTGATCTGGTTTACTAAACTTCAAGGGTTCACTGGTCTGGTTTAATAATCTTTAAAGGTTCGCTGGTCTGGTTCAGTAATCTTTAAGGGTTCACTGATCTGGTTTAGTAATCTTCAAGGGTTCACTAGACTAAGTCTGGTTTAGTAATATTCAAGGGTTCACTAGTCTGGTTTACTAAACTTCAAGGGTTCACTGGTCTGGTTCAGTAATCTTCAAGGGTTCACTGGTCTGGTTTAGTAATCGTCAAGGGTTCACTGGTCTGGTTCAGTAATCGTCAAGGGTTCACTGGTCTGGTTCAGGGTTCATTGATCTGGTTTACTAAACTTCAAGGGTTCACTGGTCTGGTTTAATAATCTTTAAAGGTTCGCTGGTCTGGTTCAGTAATCTTTAAGGGTTCACTGATCTGGTTTAGTAATCTTCAAGGGTTCACTAGACTAAGTCTGGTTTAGTAATATTCAAGGGTTCACTAGTCTGGTTTACTAAACTTCAAGGGTTCACTGGTCTGGTTCAGTAATCTTCAAGGGTTCACTGGTCTGGTTTAGTAATCTTCTAGGGTTCACTAGTCTGGTTTAGTAATCTTTAAGGGTTCACTAGCCTGGTTTAGTAATCTTCAAGGGTTCACTGGTCCGGTTCAGTAATCTTTAAGGGTTCACTGATCTGGTTTAGTAATCTTCAAGGGTTCACTAATCTGGTTTAGTAATCTTCAATGGTTCACTGGTCTGGTTACTAATCTTCAAGGGTTCATAGATCTGGTTTACTAAACTTCAAAGGTTTACTGGCCTGGTTTAGATATTGTCAAAGGTGCACTGGCACCTTTGACAATCATCTTTATCGGTCGAGTAGCCCGGTTTAATCATCTGCATGGGTTGAGTCGCCCGGTTTAATCATCTGCATGGGTTGAGTGGTCCGGTTTAATCATCTGCATGGATTGAGTGACCCGGTTTAATCATATGCATGGGTTGAGTGGCCCGGCTTGATGTGTATGTGTTGTCCTCTGTAAGAGTCCTGCGTACCACCGTGTCCCAGGCTCAGTGATCTACCTACTAGTTGACAGAGATATACTTCCAATGGTAATAGTACTATACGAAAGACCTAACCATGAAAAAGAACAACTTGGTACTCTCTAATTAATTAAATTAGAGAACGTATTTATTTACATCTATGTCAAAACAGTCAATGACATTGTATATATATTTATATATATATATATATGGTACATCAAGCAAACAACAAATAATATGTTAATCGTCCATAATAAGGAGTTTCCCGCAACAGAGAGGAAGAAACACCTACACGCTAGCCACAACCAAGGGTACCAGCACTCATTAACACACTCACTGCCAGCCACTGCGGGACCGACGTACCACCGACACCCCGGCAGTGACCCCGGCAGTGACCCCGGCAGTGACCCCGGCCACTGACCCCGGCATTGACCCCGGCAGTGACCTTGGCCACTGACCCCGGCAGTGACCCCGGCAGTGACCTCGGCCACTGACCCCGGCAGTGACCCCGGCAGTGACCCTGGCAGTGACCCCGGCAGTGACCCCGGGGTGGTGGGAGCCCATAAAAAGAACGCCTACACCATAATCATAACGTGCGTCATAACGTGCGTGCGCGAAGTATTCTCTCTTTAAGTGTTACACAGCTGCCGGGTAATGTAGACGCTGTGACCCGGGGCACAGCTGCCGGGTAATGTAGACGCTGTGACACGTGACACAGCTGCCGGGTAATGTAGACGCTGTGACCCGGGGCACAGCTGCCGGGTAATGTAGACGCTGTGACACGGGGCACAGCTGCCGGGTAATGTAGACGCTGTGACACGGGGCACAGCTGCCGGGTAATGTAGACGCTGTGACCCGGGGCACAGCTGCCGGGTAATGTAGACGCTGTGACACGGGGCACAGCTGCCGGGTAATGTAGACGCTGTGACCCGGGGCACAGCTGCCGGGTAATGTAGACGCTGTGACACGGGGCACAGCTGCCGGGTAATGTAGACGCTGTGACCCGGGGCACAGCTGCCGGATAATGTAGACGCTGTGACACGGGGCACAGCTGCCGGGTAATGTAGACGCTGTGACCCGGGGCACAGCTGCCGGGTAATGTAGACGCTGTGACACGGGGCACAGCTGCCGGGTAATGTAGACGCTGTGACACGTGGCACAGCCGCCGGGTAATGTAGACGCTGTGACACGGGGCACAGCTGCCGGGTAATGTAGACGCTGTGACACGGGGCACAGCTGCCGGGTAATGTAGACGCTGTGACACGTGACACAGCTGCCGGGTAATGTAGACGCTGTGACACGGGGCACAGCTGCCGGGTAATGTAGACGCTGTGACACGGGCCACAGCTGCCGGGTAATGTAGACGCTGTGACACGGGGCACAGCTGCCGGGTAATGTAGACGCTGTGACCCGGGGCACAGCTGCCGGGTAATGTAGACGCTGTGACACGGAGCACAGCTGCCGGGTAATGTAGACGCTGTGACCCGGGGCACAGCTGCCGGGTAATGTAGACGCTGTGACCCGGGGCACAGCTGCCGGGTAATGTAGACGCTGTGACACGGGGCACAGCTGCCGGGTAATGTAGACGCTGTGACACGGGGCACAGCTGCCGGGTGACAGCTGTCAGGTAATGTAGACGCTGTGACCCGGGCCACAGCTGCCGGGTAATGTAGACACTGTCACCACCCCCCCCCCCCCAAGGATCATGCACGCATGGATATAGACAATATACAAGAATATCTCTCACTTTCAATGCTTTGATACAGACTATTAGTCCTGCTCTGTTTGAAGCAAGTTGGCCGCACTTTGATGTTTTTGCTCTGTGACAGCGACGAGTCAAAAATTCTACAACTTTGAAAACATACGAAAAGCAAACAATGCCTATACTTTGTCATTCTTTTGTTCTCTTTACAGGTCCTTCTAAAGAACGACCATTTTTACAACATGATTTGGTATCCCATTGTAAAGGACGACGACCATTGACATCACTGACGTACAGGTCCAGCAAACATACCGGTAACCTGAATAGAATAGCACCACGCAAACTCCCCTCAACCTGCCCAATCTACCCTCAAACTGCCCAATCTACCCCCAACACACCCAATCTACCTTCAACCTGCCCAATCTACCCTCAACCTGCCCAATCTACCCTCAAACTGCCGTCTACCCTCAACCTGCCCAATCTACCCTCAAACTGTCCATTCTACCCTCAACCCACCCAAACTACCTTCAACCTGCCCAATCTACCCTCAACCTGCCCAAACTACCCTCAAACTGCCGTCTACCTTCAACTTGCCCAATCTACCCTCAAACTGCCCCATCTACCCTTAAACCACCCAATCTACCTTCAACCTGCCCAATCTACCCTCAAACTGCCCAATCTACCCTCAAACCACCCAATCTACCTTCAACCTGCCCAATCTACCCTCAAACTGCCCAATCTACCCTCAAACCACCCAATCTACCTTCAACCTGCCCAATCTACCCACAAACTGCCTAATCTACCCTCAAACTGCCTAATCTACCCTCAACCTGCCCAATCTACCATCAACCTGCCCAATCTACCCTCAAACTGCCCAATCTACCCTCAACCTGCCCAATCTACCCTCAACCTGCCCAATCTACCCTCAACCTGCCCAATCTACCATCAACCTGCCCAAACTAACCCTCAACCCGCCCAATCTACCCTCAAACTGCCCAATCTACCCTCAAACAGCCCAATGTACCTTCAACCTGCCCAATCTACTCTCAAACTGCCCAATCTACCCTCAACCTGCCCAATCTACCCTCAACCCGCCCGATTCACCCTCAGCCTGCTCAGTCTACCCTCAGCCCGCCCAAACCAACCCTTAACCCGCCCAGTTTTAACTTTCAACTATTAAAACTCCACCAACAGACATTCATACACACACATTTGCAAAATAGTTGCTTAATTTCTCTTCATGTCTAGTGTCGATATGTTTAGTTTGAGTCGATACCAGGACGGCGTCGATTGACCTTGACAGCGGCGACCTCTGCCTGAACCAAGGTCATTGCATAGCGAGCGGGGGCAATCCGGCATTTGGTATAGTATATGGGGCGGCAACAAACAGGTCTTGGGTGGGCGGTGGGCTGGCGTGGGCGGTGGGCTGGGCGTGAGGGTGGGCGGTGGGGTGGGTTGAACGTGACGGTGGGATGAGCGTGACAGCGGGGTGGGGTTGGGCGTAACGGTGGGCGGTGGCGGTGTCGACCCTCCCTTTCACCCCCCTCAGAAGCCGATGTTGTCCTGGGGACCGGGCGGGATGTCGTAAATGTTCTCCTCCAGGGGGCGCTCATCCTTGACGACGACGGCCTTCCGTTTGCCTGGTTCCCCGGCTTCCCGCTTGCCTGGTTCCCCGGCCTCGCCGCCGCGCTCGGCCGCCTTGGGTGACACCAGATCGTCGTCGTCGTCAGGCTCGAAGTCGTCCTCGTAGAGACTGACACGAGACACAAGAGGCTGTCATGGTTACGGCGACACAGACCACAAAAACACGAAGAAAGAACTTTAAGGAACAACTTCAACAAGGATAGTAAGCCGGCTTAAACAAGGACAAAACTGTGTAAATCCAGTTTTCAACAAGAAAAAAGACAATTTTAGTTGACTCACATTTCCTCGTGCATCTCGTTGGCGCCCTCCTCGGCCACGAGAATCTCATACTCCTCGGCGGCGTAGCGCTGCCAGTCTGACAACTCCTCCTCCCCGTCCTGGTCCTAGCGGCGACAACACACACCATATCACCGCCCAGCGCCAACCACCACAGCAAGTGCTACACAGTTACACACTGATAGTTAGTTAGTTATAGTTACACAGTCATAGTCATAGTTACAGTTACAGTTATAGTCATAGTTACAGTTATATTCATAGTTAGTTATATTCATAGTTAAAGTTATATTCATAGTTACAGTTATATTCATAGTTACAGTTATATTCATAGTTACAGTTATATTCATAGTTACAGTTATATTCATAGTTACAGTTATATTCATAGTTAGTTATATTCATAGTTACAGTTATATTCATAGTTAAAGTTATATTCATAGTTACAGTTATATTCATAGTTACAGTTGTATTCATAGTTACAGTTATATTCATAGTTACAGTTATATTCATAGTTACAGTTATATTCATAGTTAGTTATATTCATAGTTACAGTTATATTCATAGTTACAGTTATATTCATAGTTACAGTTACAAAGCTATAGACATACAGTTCTAGCTAGAGTCCTACATTTATAGCTAGTCCTATAGTTATAACTATAGATATAGTCATACAGTTATAGCTGCAGACATAGTTATGGCTAGAGTAATAGAGTTCTAGCTAGAGTCCTACATTTATAACTAGTCCTATAGTTATAACTATAGATATAGTCATACAGTTATAGCTGCAGACATAGTTATGGCTAGAGTAATAGAGTTCTAGCTAGAGTCCTACATTTATAGCTAGTCCTATAGTTATAACTATAGATATAGTCATACAGTTATAGCTGCAGACATAGTTATGGCTAGAGTAATAGAGTTCTAGCGGCAGACCTAGTTTCAGCTGTAGCACTACAGTTCTAGCTACAGTTATAGCTGTGGTCCTACAGTTACAGCTACATTTATAGCTGAGGTCCTCCAGTTATAGCTGTGGACACACCACACCCGGGTATGGTACGTTACCCATAGTCACCACACTTACACTGGCGAAGGGGTCTTTTTGTTCGTGCTCAAGGTATTTCTCAAGGTTGAAGAATGTGTCAAAGAAGATATTGGTCATTTTGCAGGCCTTCAGGTCGCCCAGAGAGATCTTATCTGTCTCCCGAGGTTTAATCATGTCCAGCATCTGCAAATAATATATCACTAACTGAGGCAACAGCAACGGTCAGCTATCATAGCAGGATATTCACAGCAACTAAACAAACATCAGGATATCCACAGCAACTCGGTTAACATCAGGCTATCGACAGCTACTAACATCAGGATATCCACAGGACGTAGGCTAACATCAGGATATCCACAGGACGTAGGCTAACATCAGGATATCCACAGGACGTAGGCTAACATCAGGATATCCACAGGACGTAGGCTAACATCAGGATATCCACAGGACGAAGGCTAACATCAGGATATCCACAGGACGTAGGCTAACATCAGGATATCCACAGGACGTAGGCTAACATCAGGATATCCACAGGACGTAGGCTAACATCAGGATATCCACAGGACGTAGGCTAACATCAGGATGGAAGCTCGAGAGACAGGGCGCGAGGGGCGTGGCCCGGAGGTTGGGGGGGTGGCCCGGGACATAGGGCGCGGGGGGCGTGGCCCGGGGGGCGTGGCCCGGGGGGGGGGGCCCGGGAGATAGGGCGCGGGAGGCAGAGCCCGGGGGGCGTGGCCCGGGGGGTAGGGGTGGTCCGGGAGACAGGGCGTGAGGAGCAGGGTCCGGGGGGGGGGGGGGGCGACGCTCACCTGACAGAGACAGTCCTCAAAGGGTAGAGTTTCAATGCCCAGCGCCTCCATCTTCTGCACCTGCTCCTCGTAGAAGTACTCCATCTCGTACATCGATATGTAGCCGTCGCCGTCCAGGTCCATGCACCGAAACCAGTACTCGATACTGCAACAGTGTAAACCAGTACTCGATACTGCAACAGTGTAAACCAGCACTCGATACTGCAACAGTGTAAACCAGTACTCGATACTGCAACAGTGTAAACCAGCACTCGATACTGCAACTGTGTAAACCAGTACTCGATACCACAACAGTGTAAACCAGCACTCGATACTGCAACAGTGTAAACCACCAGTCGATACTGCAACAGTGTAAAACCAGTATTCGATACCACAGCAGTGTAAACCAGTACTCGATACCACAACAGTGTAAACCAGCACTCGATACCACAACAGTGTAAACCAGCACTCGATACTGCAACAGTGTAAACCAGTACTCGATACCGCAACAGTGTAAACCAGCACTTGATACTGCAACAGTGTAAACCAGTACTCGATACTGCAACAGTGTAAACCAGTACTCGATAATGCAACAGTGAAAACCAGCACTCGATACTGCAACAATGAAAACCAGTACTCGATACAGCAACAGTGTCAACCAGTACTCGATACTGCAACAGTGTAAAACCAGTATTCGATACCGCCAGTGTAAAACCAGTACTCGATACCGCAACAGTGTAAACCAGCACTCGATACTGCAACAGTGTAAACCAGTACTCGATACCGCAACACTATAAACCAGCACTCGATACTGCAACAGTGTAAACCAGTACTCGATATCGCAACAGTATAAACCAGTACTCGATACTGCAACAGTATAAACCAGTACTCGATACTGCAACATGACCAATATCAGAACAGACTCCACGATAACCCAAGATCATCTTGCAGCTTTGAAAAGCTCCGCCAATCTCATGCACTCCTCAACATTTGGACATTTTAGGTTGGCAAGGGATACTGGTGCGGGGCCCAGTCCAAACGTCAGATTAAAATTCCTGTCGGCATGGCCTGTCAAACCTTGTTGGGTGTTTCTTGTCCTCCTCGGATATCAAAAACCAAACGAAGTCCTTGTAACTCATCTTGGCGTCATTCAGAGTCCTGAAAATAACAACATATATCTAGTTTTACAGGTTATAGGTAAAGTAAGAGACGTCCCGGCACCATAAAGGTAAAGTGAGAGACGTCCCAATAAAGGTAAAGTGAGAGACGTCCCGGCACAATAAAGGTAAAGTGAGAGACGTCCCGGCACCATAAAGGTAAAGTGAGAGACGTCCCAATAAAGGTAAAGTGAGAGACGTCCCGGCACAATAAAGGTAAAGTGAGAGACGTCCCGGCACAATAAAGGTAAAGTGAGAGACGTCCCGGCACCATAAAGGTAAAGTGAGAGACGTCCCGGCACCATAAAGGTAAAGTGAGAGACGTCCCGGCACCATAAAGGTAAAGTGAGAGACGTCCCGGCACCATAAAGGTAAAGTGAGAGACGTCCCGGCACCATAAAGGTAAAGTGAGAGACGTCCCAATAAAGGTAAAGTGAGAGACGTCCCGGCACAATAAAGGTAAAGTGAGAGACGTCCCGGCACAATAAAGGTAAAGCGAAAGACGTTCCGGCACAATAAAGGTTAAGTAAAAGACGTCCCGGCACCATAAAGGTAAAGTGAAAGACGTCCCGGCACCATAAAGGTAAAGTGAGAGACGTCCCAATAAAGGTAAAGTGAGAGACGCCCCGGCACAATAAAGGTAAAGTGAGAGACGTCCCGGCACCATGAAGGTAAAGTGAGAGACGTCCCGGCACCATAAAGGTAAAGTGAGAGACGTCCCGGCACCATAAAGATAAAGTGAGAGACGTCCCGGCACAATAAAGGTATAGTGAAAAACGTCCCGGCACCATAAAGGTAAAGTGAGAGACGTCCCGGCACCATAAAGCTAAAGTGAGAGACGTCCCGGCACCATAAAGGTAAAGTGAGAGACGTCCCGGCACCATAAAGGTAAAGTGAGAGACGTCCCGGCACCATAAAGGTAAAGTGAGAGACGTCCCGGCACCATAAAGGTAAAGTGAAAGACGTCCCGGCACCATAAAGGTAAAGTGAGAGACGTCCCGGCACCATAAAGGTAAAGTGAGAGACGTCCCGGCACCATAAAGGTAAAGTGAGAGACGTCCCGGCACCATAAAGGTAAAGTGAAAGACGTCCCGGCACCATAAAGTTAAAGTGAAAGACGTCCCGGCACCATAAAGGTAAAGTGAGAGACGTCCCGGCACAATAAAGGTAAAGTAAGAGACGTCCCGGCACAATAAAGGTAAAGTGAAAAACGTCCCGGCACCATAAAGGTAAAGTGAGAGACGTCCCGGCACCATAAAGCTAAAGTGAGAGACGTCCCGGCACCATAAAGGTAAAGTGAGAGACGTCCCGGCACCATAAAGGTAAAGTGAGAGACGTCCCGGCACCATAAAGGTAAAGTGAGAGACGTCCCGGCACCATAAAGGTAAAGTGAGAGACGTCCCGGCACCATAAAGCTAAAGTGAGAGACGTCCCGGCACCATAAAGCTAAAGTGAGAGACGTCCCGGCACCATAAAGGTAAAGTGAGAGACGTCCCGGCACCATAAAGGTAAAGTGAGAGACGTCCCGGCACCATAAAGGTAAAGTGAGAGACGTCCCGGCACCATAAAGGTAAAGTGAGAGACGTCCCGGCACCATAAAGGTAAAGTGAGAGACGTCCCGGCACCATAAAGGTAAAGTGAGAGACGTCCCGGCACCATAAAGGTAAAGTGAGAGACGTCCCGGCACCATAAAGCTAAAGTGAGAGACGTCCCAATAAAGGTAAAGTGAGAGACGTCCCGGCACCATAAAGGTAAAGTGAGAGACGTCCCGGCACAATAAAGGTAAAGCGAAAGACGTTCCGGCACAATAAAGGTAAAGTGAGAGACGTCCCGGCACCATAAAGTTAAAGTGAGAGACGTCCCGGCACAATAAAGGTAAAGTGAAAGACGTCCCGGCACAATAAAGGTAAAGTGAGAGACGTCCCGGCACCATAAAGGTAAAGTGAAAGACGTCCCGGCACCATAAAGGTAAAGTGAGAGACGTCCCGGCACCATAAAGGTAAAGTGAGAGACGTCCCGGCACAATAAAAGTAAAGTGAGAGACGTCCCGGCACAATAAAGGTAAAGTGAGAGACGTCCCAATAAAGGTAAAGTGAGAGACGTCCCGGCACAATAAAGGTAAAGTGAGAGACGTCCCAATAAAGGTAAAATGACAGACGTCCCGGCACCATAAAGGTAAAGTGAGAGACGTCCCGGCACCATAAAGGTAAAGTGAGAGACGTCCCGGCACCATAAAGGTAAAGTGAGAGACGTCCCGGCACCATAAAGGTAAAGTGAGAGACGTCCCGGCACCATAAAGCTAAAGTGAGAGACGTCCCGGCACCATAAAGGTAAAGTGAGAGACGTCCCGGCACCATAAAGGTAAAGTGAGAGACGTCCCGGCACCATAAAGGTAAAGTGAGAGACGTCCCGGCACCATAAAGGTAAAGTGAGAGATGTCCCAATACAGGTAAAGTGAGAGACGTCCCGGCACCATAAAGGTAAAGTGAGAGACGTCCCGGCACCATAAAGGTAAAGTGAGAGACGTCCCGGCACCATAAAGGTAAAGTGAGAGACGTCCCAATAAAGGTAAAGTGAGAGACGTCCCGGCACAATAAAGGTAAAGTGAGAGACGTCCCGGCACAATAAAGGTAAAGTGAAAAACGTCCCGGCACCATAAAGGTAAAGTGAGAGACGTCCCGGCACCATAAAGCTAAAGTAAGAGACGTCCCGGCACCATAAAGGTAAAGTGAGAGACGTCCCGGCACCATAAAGGTAAAGTGAGAGACGTCCCGGCACCATAAAGGTAAAGTGAGAGACGTCCCGGCACCATAAAGGTAAAGTGAAAAACGTCCCGGCACCATAAAGCTAAAGTGAGAGACGTCCCGGCACCATAAAGCTAAAGTGAGAGACGTCCCGGCACCATAAAGGTAAAGTGAGAGACGTCCCGGCACCATAAAGGTAAAGTGAGAGACGTCCCGGCACCATAAAGGTAAAGTGAAAAACGTCCCGGCACCATAAAGCTAAAGTGAGAGACGTCCCGGCACCATAAAGCTAAAGTGAGAGACGTCCCGGCACCATAAAGGTAAAGTGAGAGACGTCCCGGCACCATAAAGGTAAAGTGAGAGACGTCCCGGCACCATAAAGGTAAAGTGAGAGACGTCCCGGCACCATAAAGGTAAAGTGAGAGACGTCCCGGCACCATAAAGGTAAAGTGAGAGACGTCCCGGCACCATAAAGGTAAAGTGAGAGACGTCCCAATAAAGGTAAAGTGAGAGACGTCCCGGCACCATAAAGCTAAAGTGAGAGACGTCCCGGCACCATAAAGCTAAAGTGAGAGACGTCCCAATAAAGGTAAAGTGAGAGACGTCCCGGCACCATAAAGGTAAAGTGAGAGACGTCCCGGCACAATAAAGGTAAAGCGAAAGACGTTCCGGCACAATAAAGGTAAAGTGAGAGACGTCCCGGCACCATAAAGTTAAAGTGAGAAACGTCCCGGCACAATAAAGGTAAAGTGAAAGACGTCCCAGCACAATAAAGGTAAAGTGAGAGACGTCCCGGCACCATAAAGGTAAAGTGAAAGACGTCCCGGCACAATAAAGGTAAAGTGAGAGCCGTCCCGGCACCATAAAGGTAAAGTGAGAGACGTCCCGGCACAATAAAGGTAAAGTGAGAGACGTCCCGGCACAATAAAAGTAAAGTGAGAGACGTCCCGGCACAATAAAGGTAAAGTGAGAGACGTCCCAATAAAGGTAAAGTGAGAGACGTCCCGGCACAATAAAGGTAAAGTGAGAGACGTCCCAATAAAGGTAAAATGACAGACGTCCCGGCACCATAAAGGTAAAGTGAGAGACGTCCCGGCACCATAAAGGTAAAGTGAGAGACGTCCCGGCACCATAAAGGTAAAGTGAGAGACGTCGCGGCACAATAAAGGTAAAGTGAGAGACGTCCCGGCACAATAAAGGTAAAGTGAGAGACGTCCCGGCACCATAAAGGTAAAGTGAGAGACGTCCCGGCACAATAAAGGTAAAGTGAAAGACGTCCCGGCACCAGAAAGGTAAAGTGAGAGACGTCCCGGCACCATAAAGGTAAAGTGAGAGACGTCCCGGCACCATAAAGGTAAAGTGAGAGACGTCGCGGCACAATAAAGGTAAAGTGAGAGACGTCCCGGCACAATAAAGGTAAAGTGAGAGACGTCCCGGCACCATAAAGGTAAAGTGAGAGATTCCCCGTGAAGGTGAAGTAAGTAACTTGTTGTGTCATATTCACCTGGTTACGGCGCCAGAAAAGATCCGTTCGATCATGCGACTGGAGATTGCTGCAAAAAATAAGATTATCGATCAAATTTGTATCAATCTTGTATTAATCCAGAAGGTGCAAGTATCCTTCTAAACTGTTTACTATCTGACGAATTACTTACGCTTTAAAGCGAGCCGAAAGTCTGCGCTTAACTGTAGTTTTCGAGACTTTTCCAGAAGAATCCACATAAAAGCTCATACAACATACAGCAATCCATCTACGTTATTTCATATATGACACGTCGCCTGAGTGAATTTAAACCGTGACACGAAATAGACGTTATCATACACCATAATAGTAAGAGGTGAAGGTCCTCAGCGTTTATGAACAAGTTGTGGTCTTTGCCCCCGCCCCTTCCCCCACCCCGACCCCCCCCCCCCTCACCGTGCTCGTTTCGGTCATTGTCCCCCCTCTTCCTCCACCCCCACCCCCTCACCGTGCTCGTTGTGGTCCTTGTCCCCCCCCCCCACTTCCCCCATCCCCACCCCCTCACCGTACTCGTTGTGGTCCTTGTCCCCCCTCCCTTCCTCCTTCCCCCACCCCCTCACCGTGCTCGTTGTGGTCCTTGACCCCCCTCCCTTCCTCCTTCCCCCACCCCACCCCCTCACCGTACTCGTTGTGGTCCTTGACCCCCCTCCCTTCCTCCTTCCCCCACCCCACCCCCTCACCGTACTCGTTGTGGTCCTTGACCCCCCTCCCTTCCTCCTTCCCCCACCCCACCCCCTCACCGTACTCGTTGTGGTCCTTGTCCCCCCTCCCTTCCTCCTTCCCCCACCCCCTCACCGTGCTCGTTGTGGGCCTTGACCCCCTTCCCTTCCTCCTTCCCCCACCCCACCCCCTGACCGTGCTCGTTGTGGTCCTTGACCCCCCTCCCTTCCTCCTTCCCCCACCCCCTGACCGTGCTCGTTGTTGTCCTTGTCCCCCCTCCCTTCCCCCACCCCCACCCCCTCACCGTGCTCGTTGTGGTCCTTGACCCCCCTCCCTTCCTCCTTCCCCCACCCCCACCCCCTGACCGTGCTCGTTGTGGTCCTTGTCTCCCCTCCCTTCCCCCACCCCCACCCCCTCACCGTGCTCGTTGTGGTCCTTGTCTGCCCCCCCACCCTTCCTCCTTCCCCCTACCCCCACCCCCTCACCGTGCTGGTTTTGGTCCTTGTCCCCCCTCCCTTCCTCCTTCCCCCACTCCCTCACCGTGCTCGTTGTGGTCCTTGTCCCCCCTCCCTTCCTCCTTCCCCCACCCCCCTCACCGTGCTCGTTGTGGTCCTTGTCCCCCCTCCCTTCCTCCTTCCCCCACCCCCTGACCGTGCTCGTTGTGGTCCTTGTCCCCCCACCCTTCCCCCACCCCCACCCCCCTCACCGTGCTCGTTGTGGTCCTTGTCCCCCCTCCCTTCCTCCTTCCCCCACTCCCCTCACCGTGCTCGTTGTGGTCCTTGTCCCCCCTCCCTTCCTCCTTCCCCCACCCCCTCACCGTGCTCGTTGTGGTCCTTGTCCCCCCTCCCTTCCTCCTTCCCCCACCCCCTCACCCTGCTCGTTGTGGTCCTTGTCCCCCACCTCTTCCCCACCCCCACCCCCCTCACCGTGCTCGTTGTGCCGACCGAGGTCCTCAGCGTCTATGAACAAGTCGTGGTCCTTGTCCAACTCCCAGAACTTGCAGTAGACGACGTAGAAATGTTCGTAGGAAAAGTACTCTGTGATTCTGTTGATGTCTTCTTCCTCTTCCAGTAACTTGAGTGTCTGGAAGCAGTAACCACGTTAACACGACATGACAGCGAGCAGAGCCGAACAACTGTCCAGGCATTCACCATGGTAACACGACATGACAGCGAGCAGCGCCGAACCTCTGTCCAGAAATTCACCATGGTAACACGACATGACAGCGAGCAGCGCTGAACAACTGTCCAGACATTCACCATGCTAACACGATATGACAGCGAGCAGCGCCGAACCACTGTCCAGAAATTCACCATGGTAACACGACATGACAGTGAGAAGCGCCGAACTACTGCCCAGGCATTCACCATGGTAACACGATATGACAGCGAGCAGCGCCGAACCACTGTCCAGGCATTCACCACGGTAACACGATATGACAGCGAGTAGCGTCGAACCACTGGCCAGGCATTCACCACGGTAACACGATATGACAGCGAGCAGCGCCGAACCACTGTCCAGGCATTCACCATGGTAACACGATATGACAGCGAGCAGCGCCGAACAACTGTCCAGGCATTCACCATGCTAACACGATATGACAGCGAGCAGCGTCGAACCACTGTCCAGAAATTCACCATGGTAACACGACATGACAGCGAGCAGCGCCGAACCACTGTCCAGGCATTCACCATGGTAACACGATATGACAGCGAGCAGCGCCGAACCACTGTCCAGGCATTCACCACGGTAACACGAAATGACAGCGAGCAGCGCCGAACAACTGTCCAGGCATTCACCATGCTAACACGATATGACAGCGAGCAGCGCCGAACCACTGTCCAGAAATTCACCATGGTAACACGATATGACAGCGAGCAGCGCCGAACCACTGTCCAGGCATTCACCATGGTAACACGATATGACAGCGAGCAGCGCCGAACCACTGCCCAGGCATTCACCATGGTAACACAATATGACAGCGAGCAGCGCCGAACCACTGCCCAGGCATTCACCATGCTAACACGATATTACAGCGAGCATCGCCGAACCACTGTCCAGGCATTCACCACGGTAACACGATATGACAGCGAGCAGCGCCGAACCACT
Organism: Arenicola marina; assembly: GCA_964019135.1. Classification (NCBI taxonomy): domain Eukaryota; kingdom Metazoa; phylum Annelida; class Polychaeta; family Arenicolidae; genus Arenicola; species Arenicola marina. The sequence goes on along the minus strand of OZ025254.1, from coordinate 34,739,655 downwards.
GCACAGGCATTCACCATGGTAACACGATATGACAGCGAGCAGCGCCGAACCACTGTCCAGGCATTCACCACGGTAACACGATATGACAGCGAGCAGCGCCGAACCACTGCCCAGGCATTCACCATGGTAACACGATATGACAGCGAGCAGCGCCGAACCACTGCCCAGGCATTCACCACGGTAACACGACATGACAGCGAGCAGCGCCGAACCACTGTCCAGGCATTCACCATGGTAACACGATATGACAGCGAGCAGCGCCGAAAAACTGCCCAGGCATTCACCATGGTAACACGACATGACAGCGAGCAATAAACTTCTTGTTATATGATTAATATGATTACTTTACATCTCCATCGTGTGCTTCGCTGAATAAATAAGGCAACAGGTCTCTTAACCATTTCCATAGCTACACTAGATACATGTCGAGGTCCTAAATATCGTTGAAATGCATCGCGGCGCAGTATATACAATATAAAGGTGACTGACCCGCAGCAGCGCGCCCCTCCGGAGGTCCGTGACCGTCACGCGACCCGTCCACGCCCGCTGGATACTGTAGATGATCCGGGACACCACCTGTAACCAGAACGACCAAGTGTCACCGCCACGGGGTTCACACCCAGCTCTGCCAGGGGGCCCGCACACAGCACCACCCCGTGTCACCGCAACGGGGTTCACACCCAGCTCTGCCACGGGGCTCACACACAGCACCACCACGTGTCACCGCCACGGGGCTCACACCCAGCCCTGCCACGGAGCTCACACACAGCTCTGCCACGGGGCTCACACACAGCACCACCACGTGTCACCGCCACGGGGCTCACACCCGGACCTGCCACGGGGTTCACACCCAAACCTGCCACGGTGCTCACACACAGCACCACCACGTGTCACCGCCACGGGGCTCACACCCAGCCCTGCCACGGGGCTCACACACAGCACCACCACGTGTCACCGCCACGGGGCTCACACCCAGCCCTGCCACGGAGCTCACACACAGCACCACCACGTGTCAACGCCACGGGGCTCACACACAGCACCAACACGTGTCACCGCCACGGGGCTCACACCCAGCCCTGCCACGGGGCTCACACACAGCACCACCACGTGTCACCGCCACGGGGCTCACACCCAGCCCTGCCACGGGGCTCACACACAGCACCACCACGTGTCACCGCCACGGGGCTCACACCCAGCCCTGCCACGGAGCTCACACACAGCACCACCACGTGTCACCGCCACGGGGCTCACACCCAGCTCTGCCACGGGGCTCACACACAGCACCACCACGTGTCACCGCCACGGGGCTCACACACAGCAACACCACGTGTCACCGCCACAGGGCTCACACCCAGCCCTGCCACGGAGCTCACACACAGCACCACCACGTGTCACCGCCACGGGGCTCACACACAGCACCACCACGTGTCACCGCCACGGGGCTCACACACAGCAACACCACGTGTCACCGCCACAGGGCTCACACCCGGCGCTCACATCGACAGTTAAGCAGAGTATAAATACGATATAATATATGATATGAAATTTAAGTGACGTCGATAAATAACAACATTGGCGCACCACAAAGTATTTTTTTAATTTAATGTCAATAATAATTTTATTCTTCAGAACAATTCATGGATACAGTAAAGAATTAAAAAAACCGTGATTTAAGGCCTCCAGCCCATATCACTTAACTGTTGTAAACATGTTTACAAAATATGTGTGGGGTGTCCTCTAAATGTCTAACAAAACAAAATCTTACTTCTCTTTTGCTCAGCCAAAAATATATAATTACTAATATCCCATAGAGTGCTTACAGATTGACTATTTAGTAGTTTAACAATGTCCCTTTCCACAATAACATTTCTATTCAAAATATGTTTCAACAGACACTTTTTCGCAAATCCTCATATAAATTACATTTAAACAGAAAATGCTCCTCGGTTTCTATTTCCCCTGAGTTACACAATTGACAGATTCTATGTTCACGCAATATATTTATCCAACGTCCGGTTTCTATTCTTAGTCTATGGCTGTCAAATCGAAATCTTATCATAAATAAATTCGCTGGTTACTATTAGGTATTTGACTAAGGTACTCTGAGAAAACATAAGATGTTTTCAATTGCTTAAATATTCTTAACTTAGGTGAGTTATTAACATCGCTATGCCAGTGTTGATCATAACAATCTTCAAGTCTCTGCTTGAACATAAACAAAAATATATTCTCATCTGCTACTCCTTGTTGACACCATATATCCCCAAATCCGTACATTGATAAAAGATGTTTTACTTCGGTCACCCAGTTTCGTCTACCCGCCATATCCAATTCTAGTAACATATCATAACATTTTCAAGGTAATCTATCCAGTGGCATGCTGCACAATTTTAACCAATATTTAACACATTTCAAATGATATTTCACACTTAGTAATCTACGACCACATTCTCCAAGAGCTGCAACGTTACAAGTGTCTTAGAGAGTCCCAAAATATTTTTGCAAAACCTGGTTTGTACTGTTTCTAAGTACTTACTTTCTTTAAAACAAAGTATTTGCAGCATCGCAGAGACAAAAGCACGTGCCCAAAAGGTCAGCCATTTAGTATGAGTACATGGAGTGTAATGCAACATTCCAAGAGGTCAATTGAATATATCATAATGCCAACCAGTGATCAGGAGGCCCTTTTAGAGTACTCACCGTCTGCACGTATCTGGAGTGGAATTCTGGCGCATCTTGCAGGAATGACAGTCCTGGATGTGTCTCCACCACATCCTGAAGGCAGACACACCATTATGAAGCGACAGACAGTCCACCGCTTACTAGTTGTAAGCCATTGCGCGATGAACCTCACGCGGTCGAAATGACACTTATTAACGATAGAAGGCTGAGATATTACGAAAGGACATAATCACCAACGGCATTTAGCTCACCTCCCAAAGGTATCGAACATTATTACGAGTTGGTGGTCATGTTAACTATAGTACAATAGCATTAAATCTGAAGGCCGATAAATGCTGTATTCTGACCCGAACCGTCCTGCTGCCCATGCAATCGACAATCGTTGCCATAGCGACATTGCATAGAACAATGAAACATGATGTCACGCACAAAAGAATTGTAGTTATAGCTTTAAATGGCCCGCTTACCTGCCTAGTTGCCTAGTTGCACGTGCCATGTTTCTTGGCAACGATATATGGTATCAAAAAGGCGATTGGCCAACTAAATATGTGGAAAGGTTTGCGATTTGCGGACAATCAGTCCCAAAATGCTTTACTTTGATCGTTGCATGCAGAAATTAAACCAAAGAAGCAGAGACAAGTCAACGCCTTAAATTTAGATTCACCACAGTAACACGACCCGACAGCGAGCAGCTCGGCCTCTACGCGGCCTCGGGAGGATAATGAAAATTGACGGGCTGCTATAGCTTGATGTCGGGCTAAAAAAATCGCCTAACGCCCCGCTAACTCGCGCTATTGTTATATTACATCTCAAACCCCCTGCAATTCGGTTGCAGTAAGATCTGTGCAAAACAACGAAACATCCATTTAACATCCATAAACGCACTCTCAGGACCAGTCGAAGTGGACAGCGTTAATCAAGTATCCACACTCGTCTGAACCAGAAATACCGACACCGTACCAGTGAGGTCGCAATGTAGGGGCTGGACATTACCTGGATAAGTGGTAGCAAGTCACAAAGTGTGAGGCTGGACATTACCTGGATAAGTGGTAGGAAGTCGTCGTCCGTAAGAAAACTTTTTCCTGGCATAGCCAGAAGCCGTAGAAATCGGGATGCGTCGTCATGACAACTGCTGACTAGTCTGTAAAATAGATTAAATAAAATAGATTACGGTGGAAATGGCTGACATTACATAAAACAGGTAAAATAAAAAATTTAATCCGACAGAGACAGGGTCCTAGAGCATATTCTAAACTAAAAGGTGTCATTACAACAACCTATGTTGAGACCTGCTTCGTGAGTCCGGCACATGGCGCACTACGCACTATGCACTCTGATCCCCGATCGGGCCAGCATCAGACCCCTCATCGCAGTTGTCCATTCGAACCCTGATATTTCTCTCGTTACAAGGCAATATATTTCTGAGCATCATGACCAATGGGTGTTCCACACGGTAATCAGTTCTTCCAGAAGCATCCTACTCCATATCCACGACTAATGACGAAGAATTGATGCCGCCCCGTTGTATACATGTTTACATATGTTGTTGTTTAACAAGCAAAGCAACCAACATACTTTTTCCAAGCTGCCAGAAAGCTCTGCAGAGTCACGTGACCGTTTTTCTCACCGCCGGCGTAGAGAAAAAGAGGTTGTTTCCAGTAGAAAGGGAAGCCAGCCGACTGCAACAACAACAATGCAACACAAGCGTAAGATAAAAAGTAAACATATAGCATACACTAGTCGCGTAACCTGTGTGTGTATAGGCGTTACATTGGTTCCCTACGTGGGAGGCGTTACATTGGTTCCCTACGTGGGAGGCGTTACATTGGTTCCCTACGTGGGAGGCGTTACCTTGGTTCCCTATGTGGGAGGCGTTACATTGGTTCCCTATGTGGGAGGCGTTACCTCGGTTCCCTACGTGGGAGGCGTCACCTTGGTTTCCTATGTGGGAGGCGTTACCTTGGTTTCCTACGTGGGAGGCGTTACATTGGTTTCCTATGTGGGAGGCGTTACATTGGTTCCCTACGTGGGAGGCGTCACCTTGGTTTCCTATGTGGGAGGCGTTACCTTGGTTTCCTACGTGGGAGGCGTTACATTGGTTTCCTATGTGGGAGGCGTTACCCTGGTTCCCTACGTGGGAGGCGTTACATTGGTTCCCCACGTGGGAGGCGTTACATTGGTTCCCTACGTGGGAGGCGTTACATTGGTTCCCTACGTGGGAGGCGTTACATTGGTTCCCTACGTGGGAGGCGTTACATTGGTTCCCTACGTGGGAGGCGTTACATTGGTTCCCTACGTGGGAGGCGTTACATTGGTTCCCTACGTGGGAGGCGTTACATTGGTTCCCTACGTGGGAGGCGTTACCTTGGTTCCCTATGTGGGAGGCGTTACATTGGTTTCCTATGTGGGAGGCGTTACCTTGGTTCCCTACGTGGGAGGCGTCACCTTGGTTTCCTATGTGGGAGGCGTTACTTTGGTTTCCTACGTGGGAGGCGTTACATTGGTTTCCTATGTGGGAGGCGTTACCTTGGTTTCCTATGTGGGAGGCGTTAAATTGGTTTCCTACGTGGGAGGCGTTACCTTGGTTTCCTATGTGGGAGGCGTTACCTTGGTTTCCTATGTGGAAGGCGTTACCTTGGTTTCCTATGTGGGAGGCGTTACATTGGTTCCCTATGTGGGAGGCGTTACCTTGGTTCCCTATGTGGGAGGCGTTACCTTGGTTCCCCATGTGGGAGGCGTTACCTTGGTAACGGTTCCCTATGTGGGAGGCGTTACCTTGGTGACGGTTCACTATGTGGGAGGCGTTACCTTGGTAACGGTTCCCTATGTGGGAGGCGTTACCTTGGTGACGGTTCACTATGTGGGAGACGTTACCTTGGTGCCGGTTCCCCATGTGGGAGCAGTTACCTAGGTTCCCTATGTGGGAGGCGTTACCTTAATTCCCTATGTGGGAGGCGTTACCTTGGTTCCCTATGTGGGAGGCGTTACCTTGGCGAGGGTGCCCTATGTTGGAGGCGTTACCTTGGCGAGGGTGCCCTATATGGGAGGAGTTACCTTGGCGAGGGTGCCCTATGCGGGAGGTGTTACCTTGGCGAGGGCGCCCTATGTGGGAGGCGTTACCTTGGCGAGGGTGCCCTATGTTGGAGGCGTTACCTTGGCGAGGGTGTCCTATGTGGGAGACGTTACCTTGGCGAGGGTGCCTTATGTGGGAGGCGTTACCTTGGCGAGGGAGCTTTATGTGGGAGGCGTTACCTTGGTGGCGTTACCTTGGCGAGGGTGCCCTCTGTGGGAGGTGTTACCTTGGCGAGGGTGCCCTATGTGGGAGGCGCTACCTTGGCGAGGGTGTCCTATGTGGGAGGCGTTACCTTGACGAGGGTGCCCTATGTGGGAGGCGTTACCTTGGCGAGGGTGCCCTATGCGGGAGGTGTTACCTTGGCGAGGGTGCCCTATGTGGGAGGTGTTACCTTGGCGAGGGTGCCCTATGTGGGAGGTGTTACCTTGGCGAGGGTGCCCTATGTGGGAGGTGTTACCTAGGCGAGGGTGCCCTATGTGGGAGGCGTTACCTTGGCGAGGGTGCCCTATGTGGGAGGTGTTACCTTGGCGAGGGTGCCCTATGTGGGAGGTGTTACCTTGGCGAGGGTGTCCTATGTGGGAGGTGTTACCTTGGCGAGGGTGCCCTATGTGGGAGGTGTTACCTTGGCGAGGGTGTCCTATGTGGGAGGCGTTACCTTGGCGAGGGTGCCCTATGCGGGAGGTGTTACCTTGACGAGGGTGTCCTATGTGGGAGGTGTTACCTTGGTGGCGTTACCTTGGCGAGGGTGTCCTATGTGGGAGGTGTTACCTTGGCGCGGGTGTCCTATGTGGGAGGTGTTACCTTGGTGGCGTTACCTTGGCGAGGGTGTCCTATGTGGGAGGTGTTACCTTGGCGAGGGTGCCCTATGTGGGAGGCGTTACCTTGGCGAGGGTGCCCTATGTGGGAGGCGTTACCTTGGCGAGGGTGCCCTATGTGGGAGGTGTTACCTTGGCGAGGGTGTCCTATGTGGGAGGTGTTACCTTAGCGAGGGTGCCCTATGTGGGAGGTGTTACCTTGGCGAGGGTGCCCTATGTGGGAGGCGTTACCTTGGCGAGGGTGCCCTATGTGGGAGGCGTTACCTTGGCGAGGGTGCCCTATGTGGGAGGTGTTACCTTGGCGAGGGTGTCCTATGTGGGAGGTGTTACCTTAGCGAGGGTGCCCTATGTGGGAGGTGTTACCTTGGCGAGGGTGCCCTATGTGGGAGACGTTACCTTGGTGAGGGTGCCCTATGCGGGAGGTGTTACCTTGGCGAGGGTGTCCTATGTGGGAGGTGTTACCTTGGTGGCGTTACCTTGGCGAGGGTGTCCTATGTGGGAGGTGTTACCTTGGCGAGGGTGTCCTATGTGGGAGGTGTTACCTTGGTGGCGTTACCTTGGCGAGGGTGCCCTATGCGGGAGGTGTTACCTTGGCGAGGGTGTCCTATGTGGGAGGTGTTACCTTGGTGGCGTTACCTTGGCGAGGGTGCCCTATGTGGGAGGTGTTACCTTGGCGAGGGTGCCCTATGTGGGAGGCGTTACCTTAATTCCCTATGTGGGAGGCGTTACCTTGGCGAGGGTGCCCTATGTGGGAGGTGTTACCTTGGCGAGGGTGCCCTATGTGGGAGGCGCTACCTTGGCGAGGGTGCCCTATGTGGGAGGTGTTACCTTGGCGAGGGTGCCCTATGTGGGAGGTGTTACCTTGGCGAGGGTGCCCTATGTGGGAGGTGTTACCTTGGCGAGGGTGCCCTATGTGGGAGGCGCTACCTTGGCGAGGGTGCCCTATGTGGGAGGTGTTACCTTGGCGAGGGTGCCCTATGCGGGAGGCGTTACCTTGGCGAGGGTGCCCTATGTGGGAGGTGTTACCTTGGCGAGGGTGCCCTATGTGGGAGGTGTTACCTTGGCGAGGGTGCCCTATGTGGGAGGTGTTACCTTGGCGAGGGTGCCCTATGTGGGAGGCGCTACCTTGGCGAGGGTGCCCTATGTGGGAGGCGCTACCTTGGCGAGGGTGCCCTATGTGGGAGATGTTACCTTGGCGAGGGTGCCCTATGTGGGAGGTGCTACCTTGGCGAGGGTGCCCTATGTGGGAGGTGTTACCTTGGCGAGGGCGCCCTATGTGGGAGGCGTTACCTTGGCGAGGGCGCCCTATGTGGGAGGTTGTCGAGGGTGCCCTATGTGGGAGGCGTTACCTTGGCGAGGGTGCCCATGTCAGCTTTCTGAGCCTTGCCCCCGTCCATCTTGGCGAATGCCTCCTTGATGCGCTGCGCCGTGCCCTCCAGGTCCTCCCCAGCGACAGGGCGCCCCTGCGGGAAGTAAAACGGGGGGATGGTGGCCACCCCCGCGCCCAGGCGGGCCGCACCCCCTCCCTCTGGCGCCCGCACGTGGTTCTGTTCCCCCGCGGTCTTGGCACTGGCCTTGGCGGCCGGTCGAGGCTGGGGCTGGCTGGCGGAGGCCTTGCCCTGCCTGCCCGCCGACGGGGCGGGCGAGGCCTGGGGTCCCTGGGGTCCCTGGGTTACCTGGGTTACCTGGGGTCCGTGGAGCGCCCCGTTGGCGGCCCTCTGGCCAGGCGGCACAGAGTCATCGGGCTTGACGCGTCCTTTGTCCGCGTCCTCCGCCACCGAGTTCGCCGGGGACGGCGCGCTAACTGAGTCCGTCTCCTTGGAGATGGCCTTGACCTGTCCCCGCTGTTCCTTGTCGCGCAGTTCGCGGTGTCGCTTCTCGCGCAACTGAGCCTCTTTCTGGCGCAGGAAGGCGTCCCCCTCCGGCCGCCCGTCCGGCTGCCCGCGGCGGGCCCCACCCTCGGCCTCAGGCCGGGCGGGCCCCACTGTGACACCCTCAGGCAGGCGGAGGCTGCCGCCGTCGCCCTGTTTGGCGGGGTCTGGCCGGGCCTGGGGGCCACCAGCATCCTGCTTCTGGCTGACAGGCTTAACGGCCACCTCCCTCTCCTCTCCCGGTCGCAGCAGCTGAAGAGAAACCATGACACTTATGTAGCGGCCGACTGACGTCATGGCTGTGAAACTAGTGTGAGGACACCTACCTTATCAGCATCAGCATGCACCATAACGTCACACACACCCTACTTTCACTCCATCAGTATTATACACGCTCTGTATTTAGATTAATAGAGACTTGGGTGCTGTAATATTCCCCAGCAAACAGTTCTAACGTTTATTTGTATTGTGTTCTCATCTATATCGCAAGAATCTACAAATTGATCCTTTACAAAACCAGTTGGGGCATGCAGTAAATAAACTACTGAGATTCGAAATTAGAGTACACTGACGGAAGGTTTGTTCCGTGCACCACACGGATTATTAAGCTGGGTACATTCATGTACATTCAGCGTCTCGATTCAACGCATTCCGGCATTGCACTGCCATAAACAGCGCATTCCGGCATTGCACCGCCATAAACAGCGCATTCCGGCATTGCACTGCCATAAACAGCGCATTCCGGCATTGCACTGCCATAAACAGCGCATTCCGGCATTGCACCGCCATAAACAGCGCATTCCGGCATTGCACTGCCATAAACAGCGCATTCCGGCATTGCACCGCCATAAACAGCGCATTCCGGCATTGCACTGCCATAAACAGCGCATTCCGGCATTGCACTGCCATAAACAGCTCATTCCGGCATTGCACTGTCATAAACAGCGCATTCCGGCTTTGCATCGCCATAAACAGCGCATTCCGGCATTGCACTGCCATAAACAGCGCATTCCGGCATTGCACTGCCATAAACAGCGCATTCCGGCATTGCACTGCCATAAACAGCGCATTCCGGCATTGCACTGTCATAAACAGCGCATTCCGGCATTGCACTGCCATAAACAGCGCATTCCGGCATTGCACTGTCATAAACAGCGCATTCCGGCATTGCACTGCCATAACCAGCGCATTCCGGCATTGCACTGCCATAAACAGCGCATTCCGGTATTGCACCGCCATAAACAGCGCATTCCGGCATTGCACTGCCATAAACAGCGCATTCCGGCATTGCACTGCCATAAACAGCGCATTCCGGTATTGCACCGCCATAAACAGCGCATTCCGGCATTGCACTGCCATAAACAGCGCATTCCGGCATTGCACTGTCATAAACAGCGCATTCCGGCATTGCACTGCCATAAACAGCGCATTCCGGCATTGCACTGCCATAAACAGCTCATTCCGGCATTGCACTGTCATAAACAGCGCATTCCGGCTTTGCATCGCCATAAACAGCGCATTCCGGCATTGCACTGCCATAAACAGCGCATTCCGGCATTGCACTGCCATAAACAGCTCATTCCGGCATTGCACTGTCATAAACAGCGCATTCCGGCTTTGCATCGCCATAAACAGCGCATTCCGGCATTGCACTGCCATAAACAGCGCATTCCGGCATTGCAATGTCATCAACAGCGCATTCCGGCTTTGCACCGCCATAAACAGCGCATTCCGGCTTTGCACCGCCATAAACAGCGCATTCCGGTATTGCTCCGCCATAAACAGCGCATTCCGGCATTGCACTGTCATAAACAGCGCATTCCGGCTTTGCACCGCCATAAACAGCGCATTCCGGCTTTGCACCGCCATAAACAGCACATTCCGGTATTGCACCGCCATAAACAGCGCATTCCGGCATTGCACTGGCATAAACAGCGCATTCCGGCATTGCACTGTCATAAACAGCGCATTCCGGCTTTGCACCGCCATAAACAGCGCATTCCGGCTTTGCACCGCCATAAACAGCGCATTCCGGCTTTGCACCGCCATAAACAGCGCATTCCGGCTTTACACCGCCATAAACAGCGCATTCCGGCTTTGCACCGCCATAAACAGCGCATTCCGGCTTTGCACCGCCATAAACAGCGCATTCCGGCTTTGCACCGCCATAAACAGCGCATTCCGGCTTTACACCGCCATAAACAGCGCATTCCGGCTTTGCACCGCCATAAACAGCACATTCCGGTATTGCACCGCCATAAACAGCGCATTCCGGCATTGCACCGCCATAAACAGCGCATTCCGGCTTTGCACCGCCATAAACAGCGCATTCCGGCATTGCACTGCCATAAACAGCGCATTCCGGCATTGCACTGCCATAAACAGCTCATTCCGGCATTGCACTGTCATAAACAGCGCATTCCGGCTTTGCATCGCCATAAACAGCGCATTCCGGCATTGCACTGCCATAAACAGCGCATTCCGGCATTGCACTGTCATCAACAGCGCATTCCGGCTTTGCACCGCCATAAACAGCGCATTCCGGCTTGGCACCGCCATAAACAGCGCATTCCGGTATTGCACCGCCATAAACAGCGCATTCCGGCATTGCACTGTCATAAACAGCGCATTCCGGCTTTGCACCGCCATAAACAGCGCATTCCGGCTTTGCACCGCCATAAACAGCACATTCCGGTATTGCACCGCCATAAACAGCGCATTCCGGCATTGCACTGGCATAAACAGCGCATTCCGGCATTGCACTGTCATAAACAGCGCATTCCGGCTTTGCACCGCCATAAACAGCGCATTCCGGCATTGCACCGCCATAAACAGCGCATTCCGGCTTTGCACCGCCATAAACAGCGCATTCCGGCTTTGCACCGCCATAAACAGCGCATTCCGGCTTTGCACCGCCATAAACAGCGCATTCCGGCTTTACACCGCCATAAACAGCGCATTCCGGCTTGGCACCGCCATAAACAGCACATTCCGGTATTGCACCGCCATAAACAGCGCATTCCGGCATTGCACCGCCATAAACAGCGCATTCCGGCTTTGCACCGCCATAAACAGCGCATTCCGGCATTGCACTGCCATAAACAGCGCATTCCGGCTTTGCACCGCCATAAACAGCGCATTCCGGCTTTGCACCGCCATAAACAGCGCATTCCGGTATTGCACCGCCATAAACAGCGCATTCCGGCATTGCACTGTCATAAACAATTTTACAATTGAATACTTTAATGATATAAGCTAAATAAACTTGTTCGATGTGATATGAATGAGCTGTGTGCACGAACTACAGGCTATGGCTGCTGCCTTTACATATTAGGCATGGGGCCCCTTGCACCACATTGATGCGCATGCGCGAGTGTCCGTAGTACCTGAGTGACTTCCGGTTCCAGAGGCAATGGGGCTTGTGGTCCATTGCTAGCCGCTTGCTTTGGCGGCAAACTTGGCGCCAGGCGAACTGCCGAGCATATCCCATAATGCACAGCGCCGCAGAGTTTGTCGGTGGCGCCTCCTGGCGAGAGATCGGCGCGAGGCAGTTTCTGATGGAGCAGGCATTGGTTGCAGCTGTGAATGGCGCGGCACCAGCGCAGGTCGACCACGCTGGCGTAGTAGGCGGTCACCCGCGAGTGGACGTAGTGGACCGAGGCATACTGGTCCTGCATGCTCGAGGGGGTCAGCGCGCACGCCCCAACACACATCTGGCAGGGGCGGCCGCCTCTCGCCTCCTCTCAACAAGTAATCCTGCTCCTATCCACGGCGAGGCAAGGGTCCTCCCTGCACTCCTTGCCCTGCCTCCACAGCAGATCCGCCCAGTGGGCAGCACGGCCCCTGCCTCCACAGCAGATCCGCCCAGTGGGCAGCACGGCCCCTGCCTCCACAGCAGATCCGCCCAGTGGGCAGCACGGCCCCTGCCTCCACAGCAGATCCGCCCAGTGGGCAGCACGGCCCCTGCCTCCACAGCAGATCCGCCTAGTGGGCAGCACGGCCCCTGCCTCCACAGCAGATCGGCCCAGTGGGCAGCACGGCCCCTGTCTCCACAGCAGATCCGCCCAGTGGGCAGCACGGCCCCTGCCTCCACAGCAGATCGGCCCAGTGGGCAGCACGGCCCCTGCCTCCACAACAGATCCGCCTAGTGGGCAGCACAGCCCCTGCCTCCACAGCAGATCGGCCCAGTGGGCAGCACGGCCCCTGCCTCCACAGCAGATCGGCCCAGTGGGCAGCACGGCCCCTGCCTCCACAGCAGATCCGCCCAGTGGGCAGCACGGCCCCTGCCTCCACAGCAGATCGGCCCAGTGGGCAGCACGGCCCCTGCCTCCACAGCAGATCGGCCCAGTGGGCAGCACGGCCCCTGCCTCCACAGCAGATCCGCCTAGTGGGCAGCACAGCCCCTGCCTCCACAGCAGATCGGCCCAGTGGGCAGCACGGCCCCTGCCTCCACAGCAGATCGGCCCAGTGGGCAGCACGGCCCCTGCCTCCACAGCAGATCCGCCCAGTGGGCAGCACGGCCCCTGCCTCCACAGCAGATCGGCCCAGTGGGCAGCACGGCCCCTGCCTCCACAGCAGATCGGCCCAGTGGGCAGCACGGCCCCTGCCTCCACAGCAGATCCGCCTTACGGCCAATAACTGTTGTATTGTCTGCTGTTGGCTGCACCCTCCGTTCAATCCATGTTGGCCGAGCGGCGAGGGTTTCTGCAGTATCCAGTCGAGTGGTGTAACCCGAGCATCCCGGCGGCTTGCACAGTGCAGTGGGTGCGTTCACGTAACACTTAAGTCAAGTAGCTGTCCCTGGTGTACGATCATCCACGAAAGTACCCGCTTCGAGGGCCAATGGGGGCCTCGGGCCTGTAATATACATCAACAAACACAATATCAACCCGAGCCACCATATCTTACGGAACTGTTCTCTTCTCAACTTCACATCCAAAGTTACGGATTCCCAGACGTGTCATAAATGCACGGAAAGTGGCAAATATAACAGAGCTTTATCCTAATGAGGAGGCCTCACGTGGGAGGTGTTATCCTACTGAGGGTGCCTCACGTGGGAGGTGTTACCTTACTGAGGGTGCCTCACGTGGGAGGTGTGATCCTACTGAGGGTGCCCCTCGTGGGAGGTGTTATCCTACTGAGGGTGCCTCACGAGGGAGGTGTTATTCTACTGAGGGTGCCTCACGAGGGAGGTGTTACCCTACTGAGGGTGCCTCACGAGGGAGGTGTTATCCTACTGAGGGTGCCTCACGAGGGAGGTGTTATCCGACTGAGGGTGCCTCACGTGGGAGGTGTTATCCTACTGAGGGTGCCTCACGAGGGAGGTGTTACCCTACTGAGGGTGCCTCACGAGGGCGGTGTTACCCTACTGAGGGTGCCTCACGAGGGAGGTGTTATCCTACTGAGGGTGCCTCACGAGGGAGGTGTTATCCGACTGAGGGTGCCTCACGTGGGAGGTGTTATCCTACTGAGGGTGCCTCACGTGGGAGGTGTTATCCTACTGAGGGTGCCTCACGAGGGAGGTGTTACCCTACTGAGGGTGCCTCACGTGGGAGGTGTTATCCTACTGAGGGTGCCTCACGTGGGAGGTGTTATCCTACTGAGGGTGCCTCACGAGGGAGGTGTTATCCTACTGAGGGTGCCTCACGTGGAAGGTGTTATCCTACTGAGGGTGCCTCACGAGGGAGGTGTTATCCTACTGAGGGTGCCTCACGTGGGAGGTGTTATCCTACTGAGGGTGCCTCACGTGGGAGGTGTTATCCTACTGAGGGTGCCTCACGTGGGAGGTGTTATCCTACTGAGGGTGCCTCACGTGGGAGGTGTTATCCTACTGAGGGTGCCTCACGCGGGAGGTGTTATCCTACTGAGGGTGCCTCACGTGGGAGGTGTTATCCTACTGAGGGTGCCTCACGTGGGAGGTGTTATCCTACTGAGGGTGCCTCACGTGGGAGGTGTTATCCTACTGAGGGTGCCTCACGTGGGAGGTGTTATCCTACTGAGGGTGCCTCACGAGGGAGGTGTTAGCCTACTGAGGGTGCCTCACGTGGGAGGTGTTAGCCTACTGAGGGTGCCTCACGTGGGAGGTGTTAGCCTACTGAGGGTGCCTCACGTGGGAGGTGTTATCCTACTGAGGGTGCCTCACGTGGGAGGTGTTATCCTACTGAGGGTGCCTCACGACGGAGGTGTTATCCTACTGAGGGTGCCTCACGTGGGAGGTGTTACCCTACTGAGGGTGCCTCACGTGGGAGGTGTGATCCTACTGAGGGTGCCTCACGAGGGAGGTGTTATCCTACTGAGGGTGCCTCACGTGGGAGGTGTGATCCTACTGAGGGTGCCTCACGAGGGAGGTGTTATCCTACTGAGGGTGCCTCACGTGGGAGGTGTTATCCTACTGAGGGTGCCTCACGAGGGAGGTGTTATCCTACTGAGGGTGCCTCACGTGGGAGGTGTTATCCTACTGAGGGTGCCTCACGAGGGAGGTGTTATCCTACTGAGGGTGCCTCACGAGGGAGGTCTTATCCTACTGAGGGTGCCTCACGTGGGAGGTGCTATCCTACTGAGGGTGCCTCACGTGGGAGGTGTTATCCTACTGAGGGTGCCTCACGTGGGAGGTGTTACCCTACTGAGGGTGCCTCACGTGGGAGGTGTGATCCTACTGAGGGTGCCCATCGTGGGAGGTGTTATCTTACTGAGGGTGCCTCACGAGGGAGGTGTTATCCTACTGAGGGTGCCTCACGTGGGAGGTGTTATCCTACTGAGGGTGCCTCACGTGGGAGGTGTTACCCTACTGAGGGTGCCTCACGTGGGAGCTGTGATCCTACTGAGGGTGCCCATCGTGGGAGGTGTTATCCTACTGAGGGTGCCTCACGTGGGAGGTGTTATCCTACTGAGGGTGCCTCACGATGGAGGTGTTATCCTACTGAGGGTGCCTCACGTGGGAGGTGTTATCCTACTGAGGGTGCCTCACGAGGGAGGTGTTATCCTACTGAGGGTGCCTCACGAGGGAGGTGTTACCCTACTGAGGGTGCCTGACGTGGGAGGTGTTACCCTACTGAGGGTGCCTCACGTGGGAGGTGTTATCCTACTGAGGGTCCCCCATCGTGGGAGGTGTTATCCGACTGAGGGTGCCTCACGCGGGAGGTGTTATCCTACTGAGGGTGCCTCACGTGGGAGGTGTTATCCTACTGAGGGTGCCTCACGAGGGAGGTGTTATCCTACTGAGGGTGCCTCACGTGGGAGGTGTTATCCTACTGAGGGTGCCTCACGAGGGAGGTGTTATCCTACTGAGGGTGCCTCACGAGGGAGGTGTTATCCTACTGAGGGTGCCTCACGAGGGAGGTGTTATCCTACTGAGGGTGCCTCACGCGGGAGGTGTTATCCTACTGAGGGTGCCTCACGTGGGAGGTGTTATCCTACTGAGGGTGCCTCACGTGGGAGGTGTTATCCTACTGAGGGTGCCCCTCGTGGGAGGTGTTATCCTACTGAGGGTGCCTCACGTGGGAGGTGTTATCCTACTGAGGGTGCCCCTCGTGGGAGGTGTTATCCTACTGAGGGTGCCTCACGTGGGAGGTGTGATCCTACTGAGGGTGCCTCACGTGGGAGGTGTGATCCTACTGAGGGTGCCTCACGTGGGAGGTGTTATCCTACTGAGGGTGCCTCACGTGGTAGGTGTGATCCTACTGAGGGTGCCTCACGTGGGAGGTGTTATTCTACTAAAGGTGCCTCACGAGGGAGGTGTGATCCTACTGAGGGTGCCTCACGTGGGAGGTGTTATCCTACTGAGGGTGCCTCACATGGGAGGTGTTATCCTACTGAGGGTGCCTCACGTGGGAGGTGTTATCCTACTGAGGGTGCCTCACGCGGGAGGTGTTATCCTACTGAGGGTGCCTCACGTGGGAGGTGTTATCCTACTGAGGGTGCCTCACGTGGGAGGTCTTATCCTACTGAGGGTGCCTCACGAGGGAGGTGTTATCTTGAGGGTGCCTCACGTGGGAGGTGTTATCCTACTGAGGGTGCCTCACGAGGGAGGTGTTATCCTACTGAGGGTGCCTCACGTGGGAGGTGTTATCCTACTGAGGGTGCCTCACGTGGGAGGTGTTATCCTACTGAGGGTGCCCCTCGTGGGAGGTGTTATCCTACTGAGGGTGCCTCACGTGGGAGGTGTTATCCTACTGAGGGTGCCTCACGAGGAAGGTGTTATCCTACTGAGGGTGCCTCACGTGGGAGGTGTGATCCTACTGAGGGTGCCCCTCGTGGGACGTGTTATCCTACTGAGGGTGCCTCACGAGGGAGGTGTTATCCTACTGAGGGTGCCTCACGAGGGAGGTGTTACCCTACTGAGGGTGCCTCACGTGGGAGGTGTTATCCTACTGAGGGTGCCTCACGAGGGAGGTGTTATCCTACTGAGGGTGCCTGACGTGGGAGGTGTTATCCTACTGAGGGTGCCTCAGGAGAGAGGTGTTATCCTACTGAGGGTGCCTCACGAGGGAGGTGTTATCCTACTGAGGGTGCCTCACGTGGGAGGTGTTATCCTACTGAGGGTGCCTCACGTGGGAGGTGTTATCCTACTGAGGGTGCCTGACGTGGGAGGTGTTATCCTACTGAGGGTGCCCCTCGTGGGAGGTGTTATCCTACTGAGGGTGCCTCACGAGGGAGGTGTTATCCTACTGAGGGTGCCTCACGAGGGAGGTGTTATCCTACTGAGGGTGCCTCACGTGGGAGGTGTGATCCTACTGTGGGTGCCTCACGTGGGAGGTGTTATCCTACTGAGGGTGCCTCACGTGGGAGGTGTTATCCTACTGAGGGTGCCTCACGTGGGAGGTGTTATCCTACTGAGGGTGCCTCACGTGGGAGGTGTTATCCTACTGAGGGTGCCTCACGTGGGAGGTGTTATCCTACTGAGGGTGCCTCACGTGGGAGGTGTTATCCTACTGAGGGTGCCTCACGAGGGAGGTGTTATCCTACTGAGGGTGCCTCACGTGGGAGGTGTTATCCTACTGAGGGTGCCTCACGAGGGAGGTGTTATCCTAATGAGGGTGCTTCACGTGGGAGGTGTTATCCTACTGAGGGTGCCTCACGTGGGAGGTGTTATCCTACTGAGGGTGCCTCACGAGGGAGGTGTTATCCTACTGAGGGTGCCTCACGAGAGGAGGTGTTATCCTACTGAGGGTGCCTCACGAGGGAGGTGTTATCCTACTGAGGGTGCCTCACGTGGGAGGTGTTATCCTACTGAGGGTGCCTCACGTGGGAGGTGTTATCCTACTGAGGGTGCCTCACGAGGGAGGTGTTATCCTACTGAGGGTGCCTCACGTGGGAGGTGTTATCCTACTGAGGACGCCTCACGTGGGAGGTGTTATCCTACTGAGGGTGCCTCACGTGGGAGGTGTTATCCTACTGAGGGTGCCTCACGTGGGAGGTGTTATCCTACTGAGGGTGCCTCACGTGGGAGGTGTGATCCTACTGAGGGTGCCTCACGTGGGAGGTGTTATCCTACTGAGGGTGCCTCACGTGGGAGGTGTTATCCTACTGAGGGTGCCTCACGAGGGAGGTGTTATCCTACTGAGGGTGCCTCACGTGGGAGGTGTTATCCTACTGAGGACGCCTCACGTGGGAGGTGTTATCCTACTGAGGGTGCCTCACGAGGGAGGTGTTACCCTACTGAGGGTGCCTCACGTGGGAGGTGTTATCCTACTGAGGGTGCCTCACGTGGGAGGTGTGATCCTACTGAGGGTGCCTCACGTGGGAGGTGTGATCCTACTGAGGGTGCCTCACGTGGGAGGTGTGATCCTACTGAGGGTGTCTCAGGTGGGAGGTGTTATCCTACTGAGGGTGCCTCACGTGGGAGGTGTTATCCTACTGAGGGTGCCTCACGTGGGTGGTGTTATCTTACTGAGGGTGCCTCACGTGGGAGGTGTTATCCTACTGAGGGTGCCTCACGAGGGAGGTGTGATCCTACTGAGGGTGCCTCACGTGGGAGGTGTTATCCTACTGAGGGTGCCTCACGTGGGAGGTGTGATCCTACTGAGGGTGCCTCACGTGGGAGGTGTTATCCTACTGAGGGTGCCTGACGTGGGAGGTGTTACCCTACTGAGGGTGCCTCACGTGGGAGGGGGTTATCCTACTGAGGGTGCCTCACGTGGGAGGTGTTATCCTACTGAGGGTGCCTCACGAGGGAGGTGTTATCCTACTGAGGGTGCCTGACGTGGGAGGTGTTATCCTACTGAGGGTGCCTCACGTGGGAGGTGTTATCCTACTGAGGGTGCCTGACGAGGGAGGTGTTATCCTACTGAGGGTGCCTCACGAGAGAGGTGTTATCCGACTGAGGGTGCCCCTCGTGGGAGGTGTGATCCTACTGAGGGTGCCTCACGAGGGAGGTGTTATCCTACTGAGGGTGCCTCACGTGGGAGGTGTTATCCTACTGAGGGTGCCTCACGTGGGAGGTGTTATCCTACTGAGGGTGCCCCTCGTGGGAGGTGTGATCCTACTGAGGGTGCCTCACGAGGGAGGTGTTATCCTACTGAGGGTGCCTCACGTGGGAGGTGTTATCCTACTGAGGGTGCCTCACGTGGGAGGTGTTATCCTACTGAGGGTGCCTCACGAGGGAGGTGTTATCCTACTGAGGGTGCCTCACGAGGGAGGTGTTATCCTACTGAGGGTGCCTCACGTGGGAGGTGTTATCCTACTGAGGGTGCCTCACGTGGGAGGTGTGATCCTACTGAGGGTGCCTCACGTGGGAGGTGTGATCCTACTGAGGGTGCCTCACGTGGGAGGTGTTATCTTACTGAGGGTGCCTCACGTGGGAGGTGTTATCCTACTGAGGGTGCCTCACGTGGGAGGTGTTATCCTACTGAGGGTGCCTCACGTGGGAGGTGTGATCCTACTGAGGGTGCCTGACGTGGGAGGGAAGCGGGATGGGTTTCCTCACCAGCATGTACCATACTCAGCCATAATGACCATAATGATGTGGCAGGGTGAACGGGTTGATACGGGACTGGATGGAGTTTGAGCGGCAAGCCCCACGATATGGCACTCTGCCCACTCGGCCACTGCGGGCGGCCCACCCCCACACAATACCAGACTCAGTATGACGTCATTGGAGGCAATCTGGCTCTCACCCTGTTGCGCTGGGCTCGGGGGGTGGGGGCCCGGGGGGTGGGGGCCCGGGGGGTGGGGGCCCGGGGGGTGGGGCCATGCAGAATCCCTCCCCGTACGGAACCTACGTCCATCCGGACCAAACCCCTCCCACCGCTACGTCCACCCCCCAGAGTCGGGGAGGTGAGGGGGGCTTCCAGGCGTCCTGCCCTGGGCAGCGTACAGGCCGCGGCAGTTGGTATATGGAGATAGCCGGCCACAGCCACGCAACCGGGGCTGGCCAGGACCTCCCGTAAATCCAATGGGGGTACCAACCAACTCACGGAGCAGCAACCAACTCTCGCGGGACTATGGGGTAAACGACTCGTTGGTAGCACTGCACTCTCTCCATGTACAGACGGCTGGTAGCACTGCTCCATACACATTGTCTCCCGGTACAGACGGCTGGTAGCACTGCTCCATACACACTGTCTCCCGGTACAGACGGCTGGTAGCACTGCTCCATACACATTGTCTCCCGGTACAGACGGCTGGTAGCACTGCTCCATACACTCTGTCTCCCGGTACAGACGGCTGGTAGCACTGCTCCATACACTCTGTCTCCCGGTACAGACGGCTGGTAGCACTGCTCCATACACATTGTCTCCCGGTACAGACGGCTGGTAGCACTGCTCCATACACATTGTCTCCCGGTACAGACGGCTGGTAGCACTGCTCCATACACACTGTCTCCCGGTACAGACGGCTGGTAGCACTGCTCCATACACACTGTCTCCCGGTACAGACGGCTGGTAGCACTGCTCCATACACTCTGTTTCCCGGTACAGACGGCTGGTAGCACTGCTCCATACACTCTGTCTCCCGGTACAGACGGCTGGTAGCACTGCTCCATACACACTGTCTCCCGGTACAGACGGCTGGTAGCACTGCTCCATACACACTGTCTCCCGGTACAGACGGCTGGTAGCACTGCTCCATACACACTGTCTCCCGGTACAGACGGCTGGTAGCACTGCTCCATACACTCTGTCTCCCGGTACAGACGGCTGGTAGCACTGCTCCATACACATTGTCTCCCGGTACAGACGGCTGGTAGCACTGCTCCATACACACTGTCTCCCGGTACAGACGGCTGGTAGCACTGCTCCA
Organism: Arenicola marina; assembly: GCA_964019135.1. Classification (NCBI taxonomy): domain Eukaryota; kingdom Metazoa; phylum Annelida; class Polychaeta; family Arenicolidae; genus Arenicola; species Arenicola marina. The sequence continues at coordinate 34,718,974 of OZ025254.1, read as the reverse complement.
TACACACTGTCTCCCGGTACAGACGGCTGGTAGCACTGCTCCATACACTCTGTTTCCCGGTACAGACGGCTGGTAGCACTGCTCCATACACTCTGTCTCCCGGTACAGACGGCTGGTAGCACTGCTCCATACACACTGTCTCCCGGTACAGACGGCTGGTAGCACTGCTCCATACACACTGTCTCCCGGTACAGACGGCTGGTAGCACTGCTCCATACACACTGTCTCCCGGTACAGACGGCTGGTAGCACTGCTCCATACACTCTGTCTCCCGGTACAGACGGCTGGTAGCACTGCTCCATACACATTGTCTCCCGGTACAGACGGCTGGTAGCACTGCTCCATACACACTGTCTCCCGGTACAGACGGCTGGTAGCACTGCTCCATACACACTGTCTCCCGGTACAGACGGCTGGTAGCACTGCTCCATACACACTGTCTCCCGGTACAGACGGCTGGTAGCACTGCTCCATACACATTGTCTCCCGGTACAGACGGCTGGTAGCACTGCTCCATACACACTGTCTCCCGGTACAGACGGCTGGTAGCACTGCTCCATACACACTGTCTCCCGGTACAGACGGCTGGTATCACTGCTCCATACACACTGTCTCCCGGTACAGACGGCTGGTAGCACTGCTCCATACACACTGTCTCCCGGTACAGACGGCTGGTAGCACTGCTCCATACACACTGTCTCCCGGTACAGACGGCTGGTAGCACTGCTCCATACACACTGTCTCCCGGTACAGACGGCTGGTAGCACTGCTCCATACACATTGTCTCCCGGTACAGACGGCTGGTAGCACTGCTCCATACACACTGTCTCCCGGTACAGACGGCTGGTAGCACTGCTCCATACACACTGTCTCCCGGTACAGACGGCTGGTAGCACTGCTCCATACACACTGTCTCCCGGTACACTTGTCCCTCACGGTGGTCCCCTACACCAGCTCTGTCCCTCACGGTGGTCCCCTACACCAGCTCTGTCCCCCACGATGGCCCCCTACATCAGCTCTGTCCCTCACGGTGGCCCCCTACACCAGCTTTGTCCCTTACGGTGGCCCCCTACACCAGCTCTGTCCCTCATGGTGGCCCCCTACACCAGCTCTGTCCCCCACGGTGGCCCCCTACACCAGCTTTGTCCCTCACGGTGGCCCCCTACACCAGCTCTGTCCCCCACGGTGGCCCCCTACACCAGCTCTGTCCCTCACGGTGGCGCCCTACACCAGCTCTGTCCCTCACGGTGGTCCCCTTCACCAGCTCTGTCCCTTACGGTGGCCCCCTACACCAGCTCTGTCCCTCACTGTGGCCCCCTACACCAGCTCTGTCCCTCACAGTGGCCCCCTACACCAGCTTTGTCCCTTACGGTGGCCCCCTACACCAGCTCTGTCCCTCACGGTGGCCCCCTACACCAGCTCTGTCCCTCACGGTGGCCCCCTACACCAGCTTTGTCCCTCACGGTAGCCCCCTACACCAGCTTTGTCCCTTACGGTGGCCCCCTACACCAGCTCTGTCCCTTACGGTGGCCCCCTACACCAGCTCTGTCCCTCACGGTGGCCCCCTACACCAGCTCTGTCCCCCACGGTGGCCCCCTACACCAGCTCTGTCCCTCACGGTGGTCCCCTACACCAGCTATGTCCCTCACGGTGGCCCCCTACACCAGCTCTGTCCCCCACGGTGGCCCCCTACACCAGCTCTGTCCCCCATGGTGGCCCCCTACACCAGCTCTGTACCTCACGGTGGCCCCCTACACCAGCTCTGTCCCCCACGGTGGCCCCCTACACCAGCTCTGTCCCTCACGGTGGCCCCCTACACCAGCTCTGTCCCTCACGGTGGCCCCCTACACCAGCTCTGTCCCTTACGGTGGCCCCCTACACCAGCTCTGTCCCTCATGGTGGCCCCCTACACCACCTCTGTCCCTCACTGTGGCCCCCTACACCAGCTCTGTCCCTCACGGTGGCCCCCTACACCAGCTCTGTCCCTCACGGTGGCCCCCTACACCAGCTCTGTCCCCCACGGTGGCCCCCTACACCAGCTCTGTCCCTCACGGTGGTCCCCTACACCAGCTCTGTCCCCCACGGTGGCCCCCTGCACCACCTTTGTCCCTTACGGTGGCCCCCTACACCACCTCTGTCCCTCACTGTGGCCCCCTACACCAGCTCTGTCCCTCATGGTGGCCCCCTACACCAGCTCTGTCCCTCACTGTGGCCCCCTACACCACCTCTGTCCCTCACGGTGGCCCCCTACACCAGCTCTGTCCCCCACGGTGGCCCCCTACACCAGCTGTCCCCCACGGTGGCCCCCTACACCAGCTCTGTCCCCCACGGTGGCCCCCTACACCAGCTCTGTCCCTCACGGTGGCCCCCTACACCAGCTCTGTCCCCCACGGTGGCCCCCTACACCAGCTCTGTCTCTCACGGTGGCCCCCTACACCAGCTCTGTCCCCCACGGTGGCCCCCTACACCAGCTCTGTCCCTCACGGTGGCCCCCTACACCAGCTCTGTCCCCCATGGTGGCCCCCTACACCAGCTCTGTCCCTCTTGGTGGCCCCCTACACCAGCTCTGTCCCTCATGGTGGCCCCCTACACCAGCTCTGTCCCCACGGTGGCCCCCTACACCCACTCTGTCCCTCGCGGTGGCCCCCTACACCAGCTCTGTCCCTCACGGTGGCCCCCTACACCAGCTTTGTCCCTCACGGTGGCCCCCTACACCAGCTCTGTCCCTCACGGTGGCCCCCTACACCAGCTCTGTCCCTCACGGTGGCCCCCTACACCAGCTCTGTCCCCACGGTGGCCCCCTACACCCGCTCTGTCCCTCACGGTGGCCCCCTACACCAGCTCTGTCCCTCACGGTGGCCCCCTTCACCAGCTCTGTCCCTCACGGTGGCCCCCTACACCAGCTCTGTCCCTCACGGTGGCCCCCTACACCAGCTCTGTCCCATACGGTAGCCCCCCACTCGTCACAACCTTCCCTGGCATTCAGCCAACCCTAATAGTTCGGTGGACGTGAAAACATGGCTAACCAATGCGGCCGGGTCAGCATGGGGTCAGAGGTGCGGGACGGGGGGAGTTGGGGGCAGGCTGTCCGCAAGTGCTGTGGTTGCCATTGGCCACACTGGCCACATGTACCCATTGCATAGGCCGGAACCCCCAAAGGTAAGATCAAAGCAGTGACCAGCTGGGAGAGCTACACCCAGTACATTAAGGGGTGCAGGTAACTGCCCCCCCCCACCCCCCTCAACTACCAACCCGAGTCCGGCCGGCTGTCACTAGGCCGTAAGACGGAGTACGAGGCGGGGTCCACGCCGGTGAAGGATTCATGGCGGGGAGGGGGGGGGGGGGTATAACCGTTGGGAAGATGCGCCTAACCCCCCTACACAAACACCGCGAGCTATCCACATATTTGGGTGACCAGGTTACTCAACGACAAAAAAATATGTAAATATGCTTGGGACGGTTACGGCTACCAACGCCGAGTACCTGAGGGTGTCCCACCGCGGTCAGCACCCCCCCCCCCCTCTCCTGCTCTCAACCCTCACTGACCCTCCGCCACTGTCACGGTCTGGTGCCACCCACCCTCCCTGCCCCACCCCACGGCCCCAACCGTGCCCGCCGGGCCATTTAGACAGCTTGGAACACGGGGCCCTACTGGGAGCAACCGAGAGGCGGAAGACCTCACTGAGACTTGACCCCTGACCCCGACTGGGCTGGCATGGAATTCCAACGTTGACAGTTAAATACATCGCTACAGCAAACCCATATAGCCACGTTCCACAACAAACCCATATCGCCACGTCCCGCAACAAACCCATATAGCCACGTCCCACAACAAACCCATATCGCCACGTCCCACAACAAACCCATATCGCCACGTCCCGCAACAAACCCATATCGCCACGTCCCGCAACAAACCCATATCGCCACGTCCCGCAACAAACCCATATCGCCACGTCCCACAACAAACCCATATCGCCACGTCCCACAACAAACCCATATCGCCACGTCCCGCAACAAACCCATATCGCCACGTCTCGCAACAAACCCATATCGCCACGTCCCGCAACAAACCCATATCGCCACGTCCCACAACAAACCCATATCGCCACGTCCCACAACAAACCCATATCGCCACGTCTCGCAACAAACCCATATCGCCACGTTCCATAATAAGCCGCCAGGTCCCATAATGTGCAAAGGTCCCTCCTAGGAACACGGATAACCACAGGCCACGACCTCTCTCCGCTTGTAGCGTACTTCATTCATAAACCTCTCGCTCACCCCCATGTATCATACGTCCTTCCTTTTAACTGTAATATAGGGGAGCAGTCATTCGAATCCCATGACACTAACCAACGGATTCATCCAGCGGTCCGCGGTGATGTCTGTCACATACAAGGGAGCGGTGAAATAAAGGCTCCAGTCGGCGGTGATGTCTGTCACATACAAGGGAGCGGTGAAATAAAGGCTCCAGTCGGCGGTAATGTCTGTCACATACAAGGGAGCGGTGAAATAAAGGCTCCAGTCGGCGGTAATGTCTGTCACATACAAGGGAGCGGTGAAATAAAGGCTCCAGTCGGCGGTAATGTCTGTCACATACAAGGGAGCGGTGAAATAAAGGCTCCAGTCGGCGGTAATGTCTGTCACATACAAGGGAGCGGTGAAATAAAGGCTCCAGTCGGCGGTAATGTCTGTCACATACAAGGGAGCGGTGAAATAAAGGCTCCAGTCGGCGGTAATGTCTGTCACATACAAGGGAGCGGTGAAATAAAGGCTCCAGTCGGCGGTAATGTCTGTCACATACAAGGGAGCGGTGAAATAAAGGCTCCAGTCGGCGGTAATGTCTGTCACATACAAGGGAGCGGTGAAATAAAGGCTCCAGTCGGCGGTAATGTCTGTCACATACAAGGGAGCGGTGAAATAAAGGCTCCAGTCGGCGGTAATGTCTGTCACATACAAGGGAGCGGTGAAATAAAGGCTCCAGTCGGCGGTAATGTCTGTCACATACAAGGGAGCGGTGAAATAAAGGCTCCAGTCGGCGGTAATGTCTGTCACATACAAGGGAGCGGTGAAATAAAGGCTCCAGTCGGCGGTAATGTCTGTCACATACAAGGGAGCGGTGAAATAAAGACTCCAGTCCGCGGTAATGTCTGTCACATACAAGGGAGCGGTGAAATAAAGGCTCCAGTCGGCGGTAATGTCTGTCACATACAAGGAAGCGGTGAAATGTAGGCTCCAGTCCGCGGTAATGTCTGTCACATACAAGGGAGCGGTGAAATAAAGGCTCCAGTCGGCGGTAATGTCTGTCACATACAAGGGAGCGGTGAAATAAAGGCTCCAGTCGGCGGTAATGTCTGTCACATACAAGGGAGCGGTGAAATAAAGGCTCCAGTCGGCGGTAATGTCTGTCACATACAAGGGAGCGGTGAAATAAAGGCTCCAGTCGGCGGTAATGTCTGTCACATACAAGGGAGCGGTGAAATAAAGGCTCCAGTCGGCGGTAATGTCTGTCACATACAAGGGAGCGGTGAAATAAAGGCTCCAGTCGGCGGTAATGTCTGTCACATACAAGGAAGCGGTGAAATAAAGGCTCCAGTCGGCGGTAATGTCTGTCACATACAAGGGAGCGGTGAAATAAAGGCTCCAGTCGGCGGTAATGTCTGTCACATACAAGGGAGCGGTGAAATAAAGGCTCCAGTCGGCGGTAATGTCTGTCACATACAAGGGAGCGGTGAAATAAAGGCTCCAGTCGGCGGTAATGTCTGTCACATACAAGGAAGCGGTGAAATAAAGACTCCAGTCGGCAGTAATGTCTGTCACATACAAGGGAGCGGTGAAATAAAGGCTCCAGTCGGCGGTAATGTCTGTCACATACAAGGGAGCGGTGAAATAAAGACTCCAGTCGGCGGTAATGTCTGTCACATACAAGGGAGCGGTGAAATAACGGTTCCAGTCGGCGGTAATGTCTGTCACATACAAGGGAGCGGTGAAATAAAGACTCCAGTCGGCGGTAATGTCTGTCACATACAAGGGAGCGGTGAAATAAAGGCTCCAGTCGGCGGTAATGTCTGTCACATACAAGGGAGCGGTGAAATAAAGACTCCAGTCGGCGGTAATGTCTGTCACATACAAGGGAGCGGTGAAATAAAGGCTCCAGTCGGCGGTAATGTCTGTCACATACAAGGAAGCGGTGAAATAAAGGCTCCAGTCGGCGGTAATGTCTGTCACATACAAGGGAGCGGTGAAATAAAGGCTCCAGTCGGCGGTAATGTCTGTCACATACAAGGGAGCGGTGAAATAAAGGCTCCAGTCGGCGGTAATGTCTGTCACATACAAGGGAGCGGTGAAATAAAGGCTCCAGTCGGCGGTAATGTCTGTCACATACAAGGAAGCGGTGAAATAAAGGATCCAGTCGGCGGTAATGTCTGTCACATACAAGGGAGCGGTGAAATAAAGGCTCCAGTCGGCGGTAATGTCTGTCACATACAAGGGAGCGGTGAAATAAAGACTCCAGTCGGCGGTAATGTCTGTCACATACAAGGGAGCGGTGAAATAAAGACTCCAGTCGGCGGTAATGTCTGTCACATACAAGGGAGCGGTGAAATAAAGGTTCCAGTCGGCGGTAATGTCTGTCACATACAAGGGAGCGGTGAAATAAAGGTTCCAGTCGGCGGTAATGTCTGTCACATACAAGGGAGCGGTGAAATAAAGACTCCAGTCGGCGGTAATGTCTGTCACATACAAGGGAGCGGTGAAATAAAGGCTCCAGCCGGCGGTAATGTCTGTCACATACAAGGGAGCGGTGAAATGAAGACTCCAGTCGGCGGTAATGTCTGTCACATACAAGGGAGCGGTGAAATGTAGGCTCCAGTCGGCGGTGATGTCTGTCACATACAAGGGAGCGGTGAAATAAAGGCTCCAGTCGGCGGTAATGTCTGTCACATACAAGGGAGCGGTGAAATAAAGACTCCAGTCGGCGGTAATGTCTGTCACATACAAGGGAGCGGTGAAATAAAGACTCCAGTCGGCGGTAATGTCTGTCACATACAAGGGAGCGGTGAAATAAAGGCTCCAGTCGGCGGTAATGTCTGTCACATACAAGGGAGCGGTGAAATAAAGGTTCCAGTCGGCGGTAATGTCTGTCACATACAAGGGAGCGGTGAAATGAAGGCTCCAGTCGGCGGTAATGTCTGTCACATACAAGGGAGCGGTGAAATAAAGGCTCCAGTCCGCGGTAATGTCTGTCACATACAAGGGAGCGGTGAAATAAAGGCTCCAGTCGGCGGTAATGTCTGTCACATACAAGGGAGCGGTGAAATAAAGACTCCAGTCGGCGGTGATGTCTGTCACATACAAGGGAGCGGTGAAATAAAGACTCCAGTCGGCGGTGATGTCTGTCACATACAAGGGAGCGGTGAAATGTAGGCTCCAGTCCGCGGTAATGTCTGTCACATACAAGGGAGCGGTGAAATGAAGACTCCAGTCGGCGGTAATGTCTGTCACATACAAGGGAGCGGTGAAATGTAGGCTCCAGTCGGCGGTAATGTCTGTCACATACAAGGGAGCGGTGAAATAAAGGCTCCAGTCGGCGGTAATGTCTGTCACATACAAGGGAGCGGTGAAATGAAGACTCCAGTCGGCAGTAATGTCTGTCACATACAAGGGAGCGGTGAAATAAAGACTCCAGTCGGCGGTGATGTCTGTCACATACAAGGGAGCGGTGAAATGTAGGCTCCAGTCCGCGGTAATGTCTGTCACATACAAGGGAGCGGTGAAATAAAGGCTCCAGTCGGCGGTGATGTCTGTCACATACAAGGGAGCGGTGAAATAAAGACTCCAGTCGGCGGTAATGTCTGTCACATACAAGGGAGCGGTGAAATGTAGGCTCCAGTCCGCGGTAATGTCTGTCACATACAAGGGAGCGGTGAAATAAAGGCTCCAGTCGGCGGTAATGTCTGTCACATACAAGGGAGCGGTGAAATAAAGGCTCCAGTCGGCGGTAATGTCTGTCACATACAAGGGAGCGGTGAAATGTAGGCTCCAGTCCGCGGTAATGTCTGTCACATACAAGGGAGCGGTGAAATAAAGGCTCCAGTCGGCGGTAATGTCTGTCACATACAAGGGAGCGGTGAAATAAAGACTCCAGTCGGCGGTAATGTCTGTCACATACAAGGGAGCGGTGAAATGTAGGCTCCAGTCCGCGGTAATGTCTGTCACATACAAGGGAGCGGTGAAATAAAGGCTCCAGTCGGCGGTAATGTCTGTCACATACAAGGGAGCGGTGAAATAAAGGCTCCAGTCGGCGGTGATGTCTGTCACATACAAGGGAGCGGTGAAATAAAGGCTCCAGTCGGCGGTAATGTCTGTCACATACAAGGGAGCGGTGAAATAAAGGCTCCAGTCGGCGGTAATGTCTGTCACATACAAGGGAGCGGTGAAATGAAGACTCCAGTCGCCAGTAATGTCTGTCACATACAAGGGAGCGGTGAAATAAAGACTCAAGTCGGCGGTGATGTCTGTCACATACAAGGGAGCGGTGAAATGTAGGCTCCAGTCCGCGGTAATGTCTGTCACATACAAGGGAGCGGTGAAATGAAGACTCCAGTCGGCGGTAATGTCTGTCACATACAAGGGAGCGGTGAAATGTAGGCTCCAGTCCGCGGTAATGTCTGTCACATACAAGGGAGCGGTGAAATGTAGGCTCCAGTCCGCGGTAATGTCTGTCACATACAAGGGAGCGGTGAAATGTAGGCTCCAGTCCGCGGTAATGTCTGTCACATACAAGGGAGCGGTGAAATGTAGGCTCCAGTCGGCGGTAATGTCTGTCACATACAAGGGAGCGGTGAAATGAAGGCTCCAGTCGGCGGTAATGTCTGTCACATACAAGGGAGCGGTGAAATGAAGGCTCTAGTCGGCGGTGATGTCTGTCACATACAAGGGAGCGGTGAAATGTAGGCTCCAGTCCGCGGTAATGTCTGTCACATACAAGGGAGCGGTGAAATGAAGGCTCTAGTCGGCGGTAATGTCTGTCACATACAAGGGAGCGGTGAAATGAAGGCTCTAGTCGGCGGTGATGTCTGTCACATACAAGGGAGCGGTGAAATGCAGGCTCCAGTCCGCGGTGATGTCTGTCACATACAAGGGAGCGGTGAAATAAAGGCTCCAGTCGGCGGTAATGTCTGTCACATACAAGGGAGCGGTGAAATGTAGGCTCCAGTCGGCGGTGATGTCTGTCACATACAAGGGAGCGGTGAAATGTAGGCTCCAGTCGGCGGTGATGTCTGTCACATACAAGGGAGCGGTGAAATGTAGGCTCCAGTCGGCGGTGATGTCTGTCACATACAAGGGAGCGGTGAAATGTAGGCTCCAGTCGGCGGTGATGTCTGTCACATACAAGGGAGCGGTGAAATGTAGGCTCCAGTCCGCGGTAATGTCTGTCACATACAAGGGAGCGGTGAAATGTAGGCTCCAGTCCGCGGTAATGTCTGTCACATGCATGGGAGCGGTGAAATGTAGGCTCCAGTCGGCGGTAATGTCTGTCACATACAAGGGAGCGGTGAAATGTAGGCTCCAGTCGGCGGTAATGTCTGTCACATGCATGGGAGCGGTGAAATGAAGGCTCCAGTCGGCGGTAATGTCTGTCACATACAAGGGAGCGGTGAAATGTAGGCTCCAGTCCGCGGTAATGTCTGTCACATACAAGGGAGCGGTGAAATGAAGGCTCCAGTCGGCGGTAATGTCTGTCACATACAAGGGAGCGGTGAAATGAAGACTCCAGTCCGCGGTAATGTCTGTCACATACAAGGGAGCGGTGAAATGTAGGCTCCAGTCGGCGGTAATGTCTGTCACATGCATGGGAGCGGTGAAATGTAGGCTCCAGTCGGCGGTAATGTCTGTCACATACAAGGGAGCGGTGAAATGTAGGCTCCAGTCCGCGGTAATGTCTGTCACATACAAGGGAGCGGTGAAATAAAGGCTCCAGTCCGCGGTAATGTCTGTCACATACAAGGGAGCGGTGAAATGTAGGCTCCAGTCCGCGGTAATGTCTGTCACATACAAGGGAGCGGTGAAATGAAGGCTCCAGTCGGCGGTAATGTCTGTCACATACAAGGGAGCGGTGAAATGAAGGCTCCAGTCGGCGGTAATGTCTGTCACATACAAGGGAGCGGTGAAATGTAGGCTCCAGTCCGCGGTAATGTCTGTCACATACAAGGGAGCGGTGAAATAAAGGCTCCAGTCCGCGGTAATGTCTGTCACATACAAGGGAGCGGTGAAATGTAGGCTCCAGTCCGCGGTAATGTCTGTCACGTACAAGGGAGCGGTGAAATGAAGGCTCCAGTCGGCGGTAATGTCTGTCACATACAAGGGAGCGGTGAAATGAAGGCTCTAGTCGGCGGTAATGTCTGTCACATACAAGGGAGCGGTGAAATGTAGGCTCCAGTCCGCGGTAATGTCTGTCACATACAAGGGAGCGGTGAAATGTAGGCTCCAGTCCGCGGTAATGTCTGTCACATACAAGGGAGCGGTGAAATGTAGGCTCCAGTCCGCGGTAATGTCTGTCACATACAAGGGAGCGGTGAAATGAAGGCTCTAGTCGGCGGTAATGTCTGTCACATACAAGGGAGCGGTGAAATGTAGGCTCCAGTCGGCGGTGATGTCTGTCACATACAAGGGAGCGGTGAAATGTAGGCTCCAGTCCGCGGTAATGTCTGTCACATACAAGGGAGCGGTGAAATGAAGGCTCTAGTCGGCGGTAATGTCTGTCACATACAAGGGAGCGGTGAAATGAAGGCTCTAGTCGGCGGTAATGTCTGTCACATACAAGGGAGCGGTGAAATGTAGGCTCCAGTCCGCGGTAATGTCTGTCACATACAAGGGAGCGGTGAAATGTAGGCTCCAGTCCGCGGTAATGTCTGTCACATACAAGGGAGCGGTGAAATGTAGGCTCCAGTCCGCGGTAATGTCTGTCACATACAAGGGAGCGGTGAAATAAAGGCTCCAGTCGGCGGTAATGTCTGTCACATACAAGGGAGCGGTGAAATGTAGGCTCCAGTCCGCGGTAATGTCTGTCACATACAAGGGAGCGGTGAAATGAAGGCTCTAGTCGGCGGTAATGTCTGTCACATGCATGGGAGCGGTGAAATGAAGGCTCCAGTCCGCGGTAATGTCTGTCACATACAAGGGAGCGGTGAAATGTAGGCTCCAGTCCGCGGTAATGTCTGTCACATACAAGGGAGCGGTGAAATGAAGGCTCTAGTCGGCGGTAATGTCTGTCACATGCATGGGAGCGGTGAAATGAAGGCTCCAGTCCGCGGTAATGTCTGTCACATACAAGGGAGCGGTGAAATGAAGGCTCCAGTCCGCGGTAATGTCTGTCACATACAAGGGAGCGGTGAAATGAAGGCTCTAGTCGGCGGTAATGTCTGTCACATGCATGGGAGCGGTGAAATGAAGGCTCCAGTCCGCGGTAATGTCTGTCACATACAAGGGAGCGGTGAAATAAAGGCTCCAGTCGGCGGTAATGTCTGTCACATACAAGGGAGCGGTGAAATGAAGCCTCCAGTCGGCGGTAATGTCTGTCACATACAAGGGAGCGGTGAAATGAAGGCTCCAGTCGGCGGTAATGTCTGTCACATACAAGGGAGCGGTAATGTCTGTCCAGAGTCTAGAGGGCGGTGAATCCAGTGAGACTCCACGAACGTCCCGCTCTGCTATCACTGGCATGTGTTGCAGGTGTCGTCATTACGGCCAAGCCAAGCGTCTGCTGTTTTAACAGGAGACTTTTTCTGGCGTGCTGACGGGCCAGGCTGCACCAGGCGTCCTCCCTGCTGGGATATCGCTCACAGCAGCACCCACGCCGTTCCGTGGTATTAGTCATAGCACTACCACACCAGTGGGTTTGTTCTATTCCCAGCATAGCTGGACAGGCCAACTAACCTCTATGGCGTGTACACCATAAGTTCATACTAACTTGTCCGAGAGCCAATATAAACCATACACATGCATATAGGCTCATCTTACGCACCCCAGCCCACACCCCTATCGTACACCCCCAGCGCACACACCCCACTGTATACCCCAGCGTACACCCTCAGCGTACACAAACCAGCGTACACCCCCAGTGAAAACACCCCACTGTACACCCTAGTGTACACCCCCAGCGTACACCCCCAGCGTACAAAAAACCAGCGTACACCCCCAGCGCAAACACCCCACTGTATACCCGAGGGTACACCCCACTCTATACCCCCGGGTACACCCCGCAGCGTACACCCCCGGCGTACACCCCCAGCGTACACCCCATCGTACATCTCCAGGGTGCACAAACCAGCGTACGCTCCCAGCGCAAACACCCCACTGTATACCCCAGGGCACACGCCAACGTACACTCTCAGTGTACAGCCTAAGATTACACACACCATGTACACCGTCAGCGAACAACCCTGGAGTACCGCCAATAGGGCCGTGATGACGCCATGGGCCCCGAGGTGTGTGACCCCTCCCTGGCGCGGATAGAGGCTTGCTGAGGCAGGGTCAGGCCCCCCAAGAGACCAGACAAACTTTCCTCCGCGTCCTATACAGTGACGGTGTTGGTCAGGCCCCCCAAGAGAACAGACAAACTTTCCTCCGCGTCCTATACAGTGACGGTGTTGGTCAGGCCCCCCAAGAGAACAGACAAACTTTCCTCCGCGTCCTATACAGTGACGGTGTTGGTCAGGCCCCCCAAGAGAACAGACAAACTTTCCTCCGCGTCCTATACAGTGACGGTGTTGGTCAGGCCCCCCAAGAGAACAGACAAACTTTCCTCCGCGTCCTATACAGTGACGGTGTTGGTCAGGCCCCCCAAGAGACCAGACAAACTTTCCTCCGCGTCCTATATAGTGACGGGGTGGAACACCCCCGGCGGACGACCAGATGGCATGGTGGTGGAGGGGGTTGGGGGGGGGGGTGCACAGGACGCATTGACTGTCACTTGGTCATCCCGCCAGTGCGGGGTTGTCACCACACACGCCGTGGCATACCGACAGTGACAGGCCAGTAGCCACACCGTACCGGGGACGCTCGGCCTACGCTTGGGCGACTGCATACTGAGCGATGTCTCTCTCCTCACAGGGATACATCCACAAAAAGGCACTAGTTTGTAATCCATATCGCGGGACCCGCCTGGGCCCAGGCGGCACCGGTGTAGATAACTGGATGCTGCTCGGTGTACTGTATCCAGAACTCAATGGCAATCCGGAGAGTGGTCTTAACCCGACAGGACCAGCCTGACGCCTCGGGGTGGACTGACGGGGACCGCTCACTGTGCCTCGACCCACGACAGGCGGCGCGTACTGCCTGGCGACCTACACCGGTCACACCCGCTCACCCCCCATCCCTGGCTCAGTCAGCTGTCGGACGGCACGGCCGCCACTGACATGCCCGCCAGTCAGGCCGCGGACGTGTGGCGTGGGGGGGAGGGCGCTCTAACTATAAAGGGCCATTGCACCTCGGATCCAGCTGCCCCCTACCCCCGCCCCCTCCCCGCACGCCCCGCCAATAGCCCCTGACACTAAACGGGGCCAAAAGTGTTGCGACAAGAAAACAGAGGCACATGTTAAAAGGCCTGTATCGCAGGCTGGGCGCAATCACACCGACCCACGGCGCAATCACACCGACCCACGGCACAAACCAACACCTGTATCGCAGGCTGGGTGCAATCACACCGACCCACGGCACAAACCAACGCCTGTATCGAAGGCTGGGCGCAATCACACCGACCCACGGCACAAACCAACATCTGTATCGAAGGCTGGGCGCAATCACACCGACCCACGGCACAAACCAACGCCTGCATCGAAGGCTGGGCGCAATCACACCGACCCACGGCACAAACCAACATCTGTATCGCAGGCTGGGCGCAATCACACCGACCCACGGCACAAACCAACATCTGTATCGAAGGCTGGGCGCAATCACACCGACCCACGGCACAAACCAACACCTGTATCGCAGGCTGGGCGCAATCACACCGACCCACGGCACAAACCAACATCTGTATCGAAGGCTGGGCGCAATCACACCGACCCACGGCACAAACCAACGCCTGCATCGAAGGCTGGGCGCAATCACACCGACCCACGGCACAAACCAACATCTGTATCGAAGGCTGGGCGCAATCACACCGACCCACGGCACAAACCAACACCTGTATCGCAGGCTGGGCGCAATCACACCGACCCACGGCACAAACCAACATCTGTATCGAAGGCTGGGCGCAATCACACCGACCCACGGCACAAACCAACGCCTGTATCGAAGGCTGGGCGCAATCACACCGACCCACGGCACAAACCAACGCCTGTATCGAAGGCTGGGCGCAATCACACCGACCCACGGCACAAACCAACATCTGTATCAAAGGCTGGGCGCAATCACACCGACCCACGGCACAAACCAACACCTGTATCGCAGGCTGGGCGCAATCACACCGACCCACGGCACAAACCAACATCTGTATCGAAGGCTGGGCGCAATCACACCGACCCACGGCACAAACCAACGCCTGTATCGAAGGCTGGGCGCAATCACACCGACCCACGGCACAAACCAACATCTGTATCGAAGGCTGGGCGCAATCACACCGACCCACGGCACAAACCAACATCTGTATCGAAGGCTGGGCGCAATCACACCGACCCACGGCACAAACCAACACCTGTATCGCAGGCTGGGCGCAATCGCACCGACCCACGGCGCAAACCAACACCTGTATCGAGGGCTGGGCGCAATCACACCGACCCACGGCACAAACCAACACCTGTATCGAAGGCTGGGCGCAATCACACCGACCAACGGCACAAACCAACATTTGTATCGAAGGCTGGGCGCAATCACACCGACCCACGGCACAAACCAACACCTGTATCGAAGGCTGGGCGCAATCACACCGACCCACGGCGCAATCACACCGACCCAGGGCACAAACCAACACCTGTATCGCAGGCTGGGCGCAATCACACCGACCAACGGCACAAACCAACATTTGTATCGAAGGCTGGGCGCAATCACACCGACCCACGGCACAAACCAACATCTGTATCGAAGGCTGGGCGCAATCACACCGACCCACGGCACAAACCAACACCTGTATCGAAGGCTGGGCGCAATCACACCGACCCACGGCACAAACCAATATCTGTATCGAAGGCTGGGCGCAATCACACCGACCCACGGCACAAACCAACATCTGTATCGAAGGCTGGGCGCAATCACACCGACCCACGGCACAAACCAACACCTGTATCGCTCGCTGGGCGCAATCACAACGACCCACGGCACAAACCAACACCTGTATCGAAGGCTGGGCGCAATCACACCGACCCACGGCGCAATCACACCGACCCACGGCACAAACCAACATCTGTATCGCAGGCTGGGCGCAATCACACCGACCCACGGCACAAACCAACATCTGTATCGAAGGCTGGGCGCAATCACACCGACCCACGGCACAAACCAACACCTGTATCGCAGGCTGGGCGCAACCACACCGACCCACGGCACAAACCAACACCTGTATCGAAGGCTGGGCGCAATCACACCGACCCACGGCACAAACCAACACCTGTATCGCAGGCTGGGCGCAATCACACCGACCCACGGCACAAACCAACATCTGTATCGAAGGCTGGGCGCAATCACACTGACCCACGGCACAAACCAACGCCTGTATCGAAGGCTGGGCGCAATCACACCGGCCCACGGCACAAACCAACATCTGTATCGCAGGCTGGGCGCAATCACACCGACCCACGGCACAAACCAACGCCTGTATCGAAGGCTGGGCGCAATCACACCGACCCACGGCACAAACCAACATCTGTATCGAAGGCTGGGCGCAATCACACCGACCCACGGCACAAACCAACACCTGTATCGCTCGCTGGGCGCAATCACACCGACCCACAGCACAAATCAACACCTTTCATATCATACCGACCCACGGCACAAAAAGCCCCCCCCCACCTACAACGCTGTCCTCCAAGACGATGGATTGGGATGAGACACCCGCCTTGTCTCCAAGGAGATGAAGTGATGAGACACGCCCTCCCCCGTGTCTCCAAGGAGATGAATTTGAATGAGAACGCCCCCCCCCCGTGTCTCCAAGGAGATGAATTTGAATGAGACACGCCCCCAGTGTCTCCAAGGAAATGGATTTGAATAAGACACCCCCGTCTCCAAGGAGATGAATTGGGACGTGACACGCCCCCCCCCCCCCCCCCGCTCCCGTGTCTCCAAGGAGATTGATCGGGATGAGACATGCCCCCCGTGTCTCCAAGGAGATGGATTTGAATGAGACATAACCCTCCCTGTC
Organism: Arenicola marina; assembly: GCA_964019135.1. Taxonomy (NCBI): domain Eukaryota; kingdom Metazoa; phylum Annelida; class Polychaeta; family Arenicolidae; genus Arenicola; species Arenicola marina. The sequence goes on along the minus strand of OZ025254.1, from coordinate 34,702,617 downwards.
TCCAATGAGATGAATTAGGATGAGAAACGCCCCTCCCCCCCCCCCCTCCGTGTCTCTAATGAGATGGATTTGAACGAGACACACCACTCCCTGTCTCCACGGAGATGAATTGTGATGAGACACGCCCCCCCCCGTGTCTCCAAGGAGATGCATTTTGATGAGACACGCCCCCCCCGCGTCTCCAAGGAGATGAATTGTGATGAGACACGCCCCCTGTCTCCAAGGAGATAAATTGGGATAAGACACCCCACTCTGTTTCTAAGGAGATGAATTTGTGGTGAGACACTGCTCCCCGTATCTTCAAGGAAATGAATTAAAATGAGACACCCCCACCCCCCAGTCCCCATAGAACATGGATTGTGATGAGACACACCCGGTCTCCAATGAGGAAATGGCCGAGGTACAAGATGTCCAGAGAGAGGTGTGCATCAGGACGAAATGGCCGAGGTACAAGATGTCCAGAGAGAGGTGTGCATCAGGACGAAATGGCCGAGGTACAAGATGTCCAGAGAGAGGTGTGCATCAGGACGAAATACCGAGGTACAAGATGTCCCGAGACAGGTGTGCATCAGGACGAAATGGCCGAGGTACAAGATGTCCAGAGAGAGGTGTGCATCAGGACGAAATGGCCGAGGTACAAGATGTCCCGAGAGAGGTGTGCATTAGGACGAAATGGCCGAGGTACAAGATGTCCCGAGAGAGGTGTGCATTAGGAGCCATGAATACGGCTTGAGGGGCATCCAGCAGGATACGGCGGGCGCAATCACACCGACCCATGGCACAAAGGTTACGGCGGAACAACTTCCAAGGCACATCGGGAACCATTCCAGACGTTGCAGTCAGATAAAGCGAGCGTGTGGCAGGGCGCATGTGAGGTCAGGATTCACCATGGAGACAGGCCTGGAGCAAGGTGTGAACATTAAGTCCGGACTCACACCACGGGCTGATCCCGACGGGCTAGCTCTCTTCCCGGAAGCGAGGTAAAAGACTGACAGCGGGCAGATGGGAGGGGTGGAGGTAAGCGGGAGACAAGGGGGTGAGCGGGAAGCGGGAGTGAGCAGGGCGGGGTGGGGGTGATGGGTACTATGGGGCCTGAGGTAGGCATCACCTTGCACTCAGTGAGCGGTGCCATTTAACGGCAAGATTTACTGCCCTAACCACAGGAGCTCCCTCAGTGAGAGTCATCGCAAGTACTAAGCGGACTGGTCGCTGGGGGGGGGGGGGGGGCGGAGGAGTGGCGAGATCAGGCCTGTGTAGCCATGTTGTGGACAAGGGTCTCGGTGAATCAAAGATAGAGCGTGTCTAACTCATAGCCACTTGCTATTGAACTAAAAATAATAATAATCCTTCAGCCAATGTCTACTCCTCCCAACGCCCTCCCCCCCCCCTGTCCCCACACATGCACTCCCTTTTCCCATTAACGTTCCGACAGAATGTATTGCAGGTTGAGCGGTGTTGGCAACCCCCTGGGATCCCGACACTCTCGGCACGAGGTTGCAGGGTGAGGCCATCCCCCAGCTGTCCCCAGCCCTGTCTGACATCGACGTCACAATCAAACAACTGAACAACTGGGAAAAGTCGATGTCCGGGGAAATGCCGATAGAACATAAAGTGGGACTGAGGCAACAATATTGTAGCGGCTTCTCTACAGCTGGTGGGTCGGGTTGTGACGTCATCTACTCGCGCCCCTCTCTAGATGCTCCCCTCCCCCCCAGACCACTGACGTTCACACAAGCGAACAACCTTGACAGCAACAGCCTGAACTCCTACATGGATCACTGAGGTACCGCCATTACCTTTGGCCCGGGCTCAACTATAATACCAGTGAAGGAAGGCCGTAACACGGTTGAACCTGCAGCCGTGACAGGGTCACCTAGGCTGGCTGAAAGGAAGAGGACACGGCGGCAGCCAGCTTCATCCCTGGCCCTCAGGTGGGCAGCCGACCCCGGGGGTGGGGGGTCGCCAGCCAGCCAGGCTTCCCCGTCGCCAGGCTCACGCTGGATCGTCCTCCCCCCTCGCGTCCGTCCCCGTTAAGGCATGTATCCGCAGTGACTTACTCCACCGAGGCCTGTGATGTACCTCCTCTGAGCGGACCAATGGGTCGGTGTGTGTGTCTTTCGGCGGGCCAGCCGGTGCCTGACAGACGGCTGGGCCTGGGGCCTGGGGACGTCAAGCCGCCTGTATGATGGCACCGACACGAGACGACGAAAGTGACCAGGGCACCGGCAGGTGCGTGAGGCGGTGACAGGCGCCACGTCCCGGGGCCAGCAGGCTGTATTCCACGCTCACCCCACACAACACGACGCTCAACGGCTGGGTGCAAAGACGACTGACTGTTCCTTCGGGATTAGTCCGGCCTCAAAGCCTCGCTCCTCTCGCGGTGTTGCCTGAAACCTATTCCGGATCACCGCCCGTAACAAAGCAGGACGCGGTCGGGATGTGGCACGGCCGCGGCCTGGCGGGAGCGTTACGCCTGGGTGGAGGCTGCCCGCTGTAGTCCTTCCTGGTAACTGCGGCCAGACACCAGCTGCTGCTGTTGCGACCAGATCCCGATCGTTCCCGGCCGCGCTGACACTGGATCCGGAGGTTCCAAGTGTGTTCCGCCGGCGGACGGAGAGCTGTTCCTATATCTGGAAGGACTGTGCAGACTCCGGACCGAGGCTGGGCAAGGTGCGGGGTGCGGGCTGGTCGCGGGCCGCCCGCCCCTCACCCACCTTCCACGCACGCCGCCCACTCCCCGCACCCCTCACTCGGGCTGGGCTCTGCCCAGTGGGTTGGGCCCGGGGCCGGACCACAGCACTCCGGTGGCAGGCCGACCGGTGAGGGAGGGGTGCACGGGAAGGCCGGGGGTAGCTGGCTGCATGTTCCGACAGTGGCAGTCATGGTAAAATCGGTTTACCTTGCTTCCAATTGAAACTGCACTCTCCGTTTGTGTTAACACGTCTTTCAGACCACTTGTCCCGGTACCCTTTGTCTGCCGTATTCTATGATATATTTCTTTTTCTTTTGAATCTCCGTTGTTGCACGTGGGCCTTCTTCCAATCATCACCCATACACCTTCTAAATCGTCGTTACTCTACATTTTCTCGATTCTACGTAGTAAATCGACCTTCTGTTCAATATCCGTCATCGTACACACTAGCGAAAACCCAATTCCACTATTCTTTAGCCTTCGCCATCGCACACCCATTCCACTATTCCTTAACCTTCGCTATCGCACACCCCTTCCACTATTCCTTAACCTTCGCCATCGCACACCCATTCCACTATTCCTTAACCTTCGCTATCGCACACCCCTTCCACTATTCCTTAACCTTCGCTATCGCAGACCCATTCCACTATTCCTTAACCTTCGCCATCGCACACCCATTCCACTATTCCTTAACCTTCGCTATCGCACACCCCTTCCACTATTCCTTAACATTTGCTATCGCACACCCCTTCCACTATTCCTTAACCTTCGCTATCGCACACCCCTTCCACTATTCCTTAACCTTCGCTATCGCACACCCCTTCCACTATTCCTTAACCTTCGCCATCGCACACCCCTTCCACTATTCCTTAACTTTCGCTATCGCACACCCCTTTGAATATTCTTTAACCTTCGTTATCGCACACCCCTTCCACTTGTTCTTAGCCTTCGCTATCGCACACCCCTTTGAATATTCTTTAGCCTTCGCTATCGCACACCTCTTTGAATATTCTTTAGCTTTCGCTATCGCACACCTCTTCCACTATTCCTTAACCTTCGCCATCGCACACCCCTTCCACTATTCCTTAACCTTCGCCATCGCACACCTCCTCCACTATTCCTTAGCCTTCATTATCGCACACTCCTTCCACTATTCCTTAGCCTTCGCTATCGCACACCCCTTTGAATATTCTTTAACCTTCGTTATCGCACACCCCTTCCACTTGTTCTTAGCCTTCGCTATCGCACACCCCTTTGAATATTCTTTAGCCTTCGCTATCGCACACCTCTTTGAATATTCTTTAGCTTTCGCTATCGCACACCTCTTCCACTATTCCTTAACCTTCGCCATCGCACACCCCTTCCACTATTCCTTAGCCTTCGCTATCGCACACCCCTTTGAATATTCTTTAACCTTCGTCATCGCACACCCCTTCCACTTGTTCTTAGCCTTCGCTATCGCACACCCCTTTGAATATTCTTTAGCCTTCGCTATCGCACACCTCTTTGAATATTCTTTAGCCTTCGCTATCGCACACCCCTTTGAATATTCTTTTGCCTTCTCTATCGCACACCTCTTCCACTATTCCTTAATCTTCGCCATCGCACACCCCTTCCACTATTCCTTAACCTTCGCCATCGCACACCCCTTCCACTATTCCTTAACCTTCGCCATCGCACACCCCTTCCACTATTCCTTAACTTTTGCTATCGCACACCCCTTTGAATAATCTTTAACCTTCGTTATCGCACACCCCTTCCACTTGTTCTTAGCCTTCGCTATCGCACACCCCTTTGAATATTCTTTAGCCTTCGCTATCGCACACCTCTTCCACTATTCCTTAACCTTCGCTATCACACACCCCTTCCACTATTCCTTAACCTTCGCTATCGCACACCCCTTTGAATATTCCTTAGCTTTCGCTATCGCACACCTCTTCCACTATTCCTTAACCTTCGCCATCGCACACCCCTTCCACTATTCCTTAACCTTCGCCATCGCACACCCCTTCCACTATTCCTTAACCTTCGCCATCGCACACCCCTTCCACTATTCCTTAACTTTCGCTATCGCACACCCCTTTGAATAATCTTTAACCTTCGTTATCGCACACCCCTTCCACTTGTTCTTAGCCTTCGCTATCGCACACCGCTTTGAATATTCTTTAGCCTTCGCTATCGCACACCTCTTCCACTATTCCTTAACCTTCGCCATCGCACACCCATTCCACTATTCCTTAACCTTCGCTATCGCACACCCCTTCCACTATTCCTTAACCTTCGCTATCGCAGACCCATTCCACTATTCCTTAACCTTCGCCATCGCACACCCATTCCACTATTCCTTAACCTTCGCTATCGCACACCCCTTCCACTACTCCTTAACCTTCGCTATCGCAGACCCATTCCACTATTCCTTAACCTTCGCTATCGCACACCCCTTCCACTATTCCTTAACCTTCGCTATCGCACACCCCTTCCACTATTCCTTAACATTTGCTATCGCACACCCCTTCCACTATTCCTTAACCTTCGCTATCGCACACCCCTTCCACTATTCCTTAACCTTCGCTATCGCACACCCCTTCCACTATTCCTTAACCTTCGCCATCGCACACCCCTTCCACTATTCCTTAACTTTCGCTATCGCACACCCCTTTGAATATTCTTTAACCTTCGTTATCGCACACCCCTTCCACTTGTTCTTAGCCTTCGCTATCGCACACCCCTTTGAATATTCTTTAGCCTTCGCTATCGCACACCTCTTTGAATATTCTTTAGCTTTCGCTATCGCACACCTCTTCCACTATTCCTTAACCTTCGCCATCGCACACCCCTTCCACTATTCCTTAACCTTCGCCATCGCACACCTCCTCCACTATTCCTTAGCCTTCATTATCGCACACTCCTTCCACTATTCCTTAGCCTTCGCTATCGCACACCCCTTTGAATATTCTTTAACCTTCGTTATCGCACACCCCTTCCACTTGTTCTTAGCCTTCGCTATCGCACACCCCTTTGAATATTCTTTAGCCTTCGCTATCGCACACCTCTTTGAATATTCTTTAGCTTTCGCTATCGCACACCTCTTCCACTATTCCTTAACCTTCGCCATCGCACACCCCTTCCACTATTCCTTAGCCTTCGCTATCGCACACCCCTTTGAATATTCTTTAACCTTCGTCATCGCACACCCCTTCCACTTGTTCTTAGCCTTCGCTATCGCACACCCCTTTGAATATTCTTTAGCCTTCGCTATCGCACACCTCTTTGAATATTCTTTAGCCTTCGCTATCGCACACCCCTTTGAATATTCTTTTGCCTTCTCTATCGCACACCTCTTCCACTATTCCTTAATCTTCGCCATCGCACACCCCTTCCACTATTCCTTAACCTTCGCCATCGCACACCCCTTCCACTATTCCTTAACCTTCGCCATCGCACATCCCTTCCACTATTCCTTAACTTTCGCTATCGCACACCCCTTTGAATAATCTTTAACCTTCGTTATCGCACACCCCTTCCACTTGTTCTTAGCCTTCGCTATCGCACACCCCTTTGAATATTCTTTAGCCTTCGCTATCGCACACCTCTTCCACTATTCCTTAACCTTCGCTATCACACACCCCTTCCACTATTCCTTAACCTTCGCTATCGCACACCCCTTTGAATATTCCTTAGCTTTCGCTATCGCACACCTCTTCCACTATTCCTTAACCTTCGCCATCGCACACCCCTTCCACTATTCCTTAACCTTCGCCATCGCACACCCCTTCCACTATTCCTTAACCTTCGCCATCGCACACCCCTTCCACTATTCCTTAACTTTCGCTATCGCACACCCCTTTGAATAATCTTTAACCTTCGTTATCGCACACCCCTTCCACTTGTTCTTAGCCTTCGCTATCGCACACCCCTTTGAATATTCTTTAGCCTTCGCTATCGCACACCTCTTCCACTATTCCTTAACCTTCGCTATCACACACCCCTTCCACTATTCCTTAACCTTCGCCATCGCACACCCCTTCCACTATTCCTTAACTTTCGCTATCGCACACCCCTTTGAATAATCTTTAACCTTCGTTATCGCACACCCCTTCCACTTGTTCTTAGCCTTCGCTATCGCACACCCCTTTGAATATTCTTTAGCCTTCGCTATCGCACACCTCTTCCACTATTCCTTAACCTTCGCTATCACACACCCCTTCCACTATTCCTTAACCTTCGCTATCGCACACCCCTTTGAATATTCCTTAGCTTTCGCTATCGCACACCTCTTCCACTATTCCTTAACCTTCGCTATCACACACACCTTCCACTATTCCATAACCTTTGCTATCGCACACCCCTTTGAATATACCCTAACATTCGCTATCGCACACCTCTTCCACTATTCCTTAACCTTCGCTATCACACACCCCTTCCACTATTCCTTAACCTATGCTATCGCAGACCCCTTGAACTATTCCTTAACCTTCGCTATCACACACCTCTTCCACTATTCCTTAACTTTCGCTATCGCACACCTCTTCCACTATTCCTTAACCTTCGCTATCGCACACCTCTTCCACTATTTCTTAGTCTTCGCTATCGCACACCCCTTCCACTAATTCTTAACCTTCGCTATCGCACACCCCTTCCACTATTCCTTAGCCTTCGCTATCGCACACCCCTTCCACTATTCCTTAGCCGCCGCTATCGCACACTCCTTCCACTATTCCTTAGCCGCCGCTATCGCACACCCCTTTGAATATTCCTTAGCTTTCGCTATCGCACACCTCTTCCACTATTCCTTAACCTTCGCTATCACACACACCTTCCACTATTCCATAACCTTTGCTATCGCACACCCCTTTGAATATACCCTAACATTCGCTATCGCACACCTCTTCCACTATTCCTTAACCTTCGCTATCACACACCCCTTCCACTATTCCTTAACCTATGCTATCGCAGACCCCTTGAACTATTCCTTAACCTTCGCTATCACACACCTCTTCCACTATTCCTTAACTTTCGCTATCGCACACCTCTTCCACTATTCCTTAACCTTCGCTATCGCACACCTCTTCCACTATTTCTTAGTCTTCGCTATCGCACACCCCTTCCACTAATTCTTAACCTTCGCTATCGCACACCCCTTCCACTATTCCTTAGCCTTCGCTATCGCACACCCCTTCCACTATTCCTTAGCCGCCGCTATCGCACACTCCTTCCACTATTCCTTAGCCGCCGCTATCGCACACTCCTTCCACTATTCCTTATCCTTCGCTATCGCACACCCCTTCCACTATTCCTTAGCCTTCGCTATCGCACACCTCTTCAACCGTTCCTTAACCTTCGCTATCGCACACCCCTTCCACTATTCCTTAACATTCGCTATCGCACACCTCTTCCACCATTCCTTAACCTTCGCTATCACACACCCCTTCCACTATTCCTTAACCTTTGCTATCGCAGACCCCTTCAACTATTCCTTAACCTTCGCTATAGCACACCTCTTCCACTATTCCTTAACTTTCGCTATCGCACACCTTTTCCACCATTCCTTAACCTTCGCTATCACACACCCCTTCCACTATTCCTTAACCTTCGCTATCGGACACCCCTTCCAGTATTCCTTAACCTTCGCTATCGCACACCCCTTCCACTATTCCATAACCTTCGCAATCGCACCCCCCTTTGAATATTCTTTAGCCTTCGCTATCGCACACATCTTCCACTATTCCTTAACCTTCGCTATCATACACCCCTTCCACTATTCCTTAACTTTCGCTATCGCACACCTCTTCCACCATTCCTTAACCTTCGCTATCACACACCCTTTCCACTATTCCTTAACCTTTGCTATCGCAGACCCCTTCCACTGTTCCTTAACCTTCGCTATCGCACACCTCTTCCACTATTCCTTAACTTTCGCTATCGCACACCTCTTCCACCATTCCTTAACCTTCGCTATCATACACCCCTTCCACTATTCCTTAACCTTTGCTATCGCAGACCCCTTCCACTATTCCTTAACCTTCGCTATCACACACCTCTTCCACTATTCCTTAACTTTCGCTATCGCACACCTCTTCCACCATTCCTTAACCTTCGCTATCGCACACCTCTTCCACTATTTCTTAGTCTTCGCTATCGCACACCCCTTCCACTATTTCTTAACCTTCGCTATCGCACACCCCTTCCACTATTCCTTAGCCTTCGTTATCGCACACCCCTTCCACTATTCCTTAGCCGCCGCTATCGCACACTCCTTCCACTATTCCTTAGCCGCCGCTATCGCACACTCCTTCCACTATTCCTTATCCTTCGCTATCGCACACCCCTTCCACTATTCCTTAGCCTTCGCTATCGCACACCTCTTCAACCATTCCTTAACCTTCGCTATCGCACACCCCTTCCACTATTCCTTAACATTCGCTATCGCACACCCCTTCCACTATTCCTTAACTTTCGCTATCGCACACCTCTTCCACCATTCCTTAACCTTCGCTATCACACACCCCTTCCACTATTCCTTAACCTTCGTTATCGGACACCCCTTTAACTATGTCTTAGCCTTCGCTATCGCACACCCCTTCCACTATTCCTTAACTTTTGCTATCGCACACTCCTTCCACCATTGCTTAACCTTCGCTATCGCACACCTCTTCCACTATTCCTTAACCTTCGCTATCGCACACCCCTTCCACTATTCCTTAACCTTCGCTATCGCACACCCCTTCCACTATTCCTTAACCTTTGCTACCGCACACCCCTTCCACTATTCCTTAGCCTTCGCTATCGCACACCCCTTCCACTATTCCTTAATCTTCGCCATCGCACACCCCTTTGAATATTCCTTAACCTTCGTTATCGCACACCACTTCCACTATTCCTTAACCTTCGCTATCACACACACCATCCACTATTCTATAGCCTACGCTATCGCAAACCCCTTCCACTATTTCTTAGCCTTCACTATCCCACACTCCTTCCACTATTCCTTAGCCTCCGCTTTCGCACACCCCTTTGAATATTCTTCAGCCTTTGCTAACGCAGACCCCTTCGACTAATTCTTAACCTTCGCCATCGCACACCCCTTCCACTATTCCTTAACCTTTGCTATCACACACCCCTTCCACTATTCCTTAACAATTCGTTATCGCACACCCCTTTGAATATTATTTAACCTTCGATATCGCACACCCCATTCACTATTCCTTAACCTTGGCTATCGCACACCCCTTCCACTATTCTTTAGCCTGCGCTATCGCACACTCCTTCCACTATTCCTTAGCCTGCGCTACCGCACACCCCTTCCACTAATCCTTAACCTTCGCCATCGCACACCCCTTTGAATATTCCTTAACCTTCGCTATCACACACCCCTTCCACTATTCCTTAACAATTCGTTATCGCACACCCCTTTGAATATTATTTTACCTTCGCTATCGCACACCCCATTTACTATTCCTTAACCTTGGCTATCGCACATCCCTTCCACTATTCCTTAACCTTCGCTATCACACACCCCTTCCACTATTTCTTAACCTTCGCTATCACACACCTCTTCCACTTTTCCTTAACCTTCGCTATCACACACCCCTTTCACTTTTCTTTAACCTTCGCTATCGCACACCTCTTCCACTATTCCTTAACCTTCGCTATCGCACACCTCTTCCACTATTCCTTAACCTTTGCTATCACACACCCCTTTCACTTTTCTTTAACCTTCGCTATCGCACACCTCTTCCACTATTCCTATCGGAATCTCATCCCTTCCAATATTCCTTAATCTTCGCTATCGCACACCCCTTCCACTATTCCTTAGCCTTCGCTATCGCACACCCCTTCCACTATTCCTTAACCTTCGCTATTGCACACCCCTTCCACTATTCCTTAGCCTTCGCTATCGCACACCTCTTCAACCATTCCTTAACCTTCGCTATCGCACACCCCTTCCACTATTCCTTAACATTCGCTATCGCACACCCCTTCCACTATTCCTTAACTTTCGCTATCGCACACCTCTTCCACCATTCCTTAACCTTCGCTATCACACACCCCTTCCACTATTCCTTAACCTTCGTTATCGGACACCCCTTTAACTATGTCTTAGCCTTCGCTATCGCACACCCCTTCCACTATTCCTTAACTTTTGCTATCGCACACTCCTTCCACCATTGCTTAACCTTCGCTATCGCACACCTCTTCCACTATTCCTTAACATTCGTTATCACACACCCCTTTGAATATTCCTTAAGTTTCGCTATCGCACACCTTATCCACTATTACTATCGGAATCACATCCCGTCTACTATTCCCTAACCTTCGCTATCGCACACCTCTTCCACTATTTCTTAGTCTTCGCTATCGCACGCCCCTTCCACTATTCCTTAACCTTCGCTATCGCACACCCCTTCCACTATTCCTTAACAATTCGTTATCGCACACCCCTTTGAATATTTTTTAACCTTCGCTATCACACACCCCTTCCACTATTCCTTAACCTTCGCTATCGCACACCCCTTCCACTAATCCTTAACCTTCGCCATCGCACACCCCTTTGAATATTCCTTAACCTTCGCTATCACACACCCCTTCCACTATTCCTGAACAATTCGTTATCGCACACCCCTTTGAATATTATTTAACCTTCGCTATCGCACACCCCATTCACTATTCCTTAACCTTGGCTATCGCACACCCCTTCCACTATTCTTTAGCCTGCGCTATCGCACACTCCTTCCACTATTCCTTAGCCTGCGCTATCGCACACTCCTTCCACTATTCCTTAGCCTTCGCTATCGCACACCCCTTCCACTATTCCTTAGCCTTCGCTATCGCACACCCCTTCCACTATTCCTTAACCTTCGCTATTGCACACCCCTTCCACTATTCCTTAACTTTCGCTATCGCACACCCCTTCCACTATTCCTTAGCCTTCGCTATCGCACACCCCTTCCACTATTCCTTAACCTTTGCTATCGCACACCCCTTCCACTATTCCTTAGTCTTCGCTATCGCACACCCCTTCCACTATTCCTTAACCTTCGCTATCGCACACCCCTTCCACTATTCCTTAACCTTCGCTATCGCACACCCCTTCCACTATTCCTTAACCTTTGCTACCGCACACCCCTTCCACTATTCCTTAGCCTTCGCTATCGCACACCCCTTCCACTATTCCTTAATCTTCGCCATCGCACACCCCTTTGAATATTCCTTAACCTTCGTTATCGCACACCACTTCCACTATTCCTTAACCTTCGCTATCACACACACCATCCACTATTCTATAGCCTACGCTATCGCAAACCCCTTCCACTATTTCTTAGCCTTCACTATCCCACACTCCTTCCACTATTCCTTAGCCTCCGCTTTCGCACACCCCTTTGAATATTCTTCAGCCTTTGCTAACGCAGACCCCTTCGACTAATTCTTAACCTTCGCCATCGCACACCCCTTCCACTATTCCTTAACCTTTGCTATCACACACCCCTTCCACTATTCCTTAACAATTCGTTATCGCACACCCCTTTGAATATTATTTAACCTTCGATATCGCACACCCCATTCACTATTCCTTAACCTTGGCTATCGCACACCCCTTCCACTATTCTTTAGCCTGCGCTATCGCACACTCCTTCCACTATTCCTTAGCCTGCGCTACCGCACACCCCTTCCACTAATCCTTAACCTTCGCCAACGCACACCCCTTTGAATATTCCTTAACCTTCGCTATCACACACCCCTTCCACTATTCCTTAACAATTCGTTATCGCACACCCCTTTGAATATTATTTTACCTTCGCTATCGCACACCCCATTTACTATTCCTTAACCTTGGCTATCGCACATCCCTTCCACTATTCCTTAACCTTCGCTATCACACACCCCTTCCACTATTTCTTAACCTTCGCTATCACACACCTCTTCCACTTTTCCTTAACCTTCGCTATCACACACCCCTTTCACTTTTCTTTAACCTTCGCTATCGCACACCTCTTCCACTATTCCTTAACCTTCGCTATCGCACACCTCTTCCACTATTCCTTAACCTTTGCTATCACACACCCCTTTCACTTTTCTTTAACCTTCGCTATCGCACACCTCTTCCACTATTCCTATCGGAATCTCATCCCTTCCAAAATTCCTTAATCTTCGCTATCACTCACCCATTCCACTATTCCTTAACATTCGCTATCGCACACCCCTTCCACTATTTCTTAACCTTCGCTATCACTCACCCATTCCACTATTCCTTAACCTTCGCTATCGCACACCCCTTCCACTATTCCTTAACCTTCGCTATCACACACCCCTTCCACTATTTCTTAACTTTCGCTATCGCACACCTCTTCCACTATTCCTTAACCTTCGCTATCACACACCCCTTTCACTTTTCCCTAACCTTCGCTACCACTCACCCATTCCACTATTGCTTAACCTTCGCTATCACACACTCCTTCCACTATTCCTTACCTTTCGCTATCGCACACCTCTTCCACTATTCCTTAACCTTCGCTATCACACACCCCTTCCACTATTCCTTAACCTATGTTATCGCACAGGACTTATACTCTTCCTTAACATTTGCTATCGCACGTTTATTATACTATTCCTTAACCTACGTTATCGCACAGGACTTATACTGTTCCTTAACATTTGCTATCGCACGTCTATTATACAATTCCTTAACATTCGCTAAGCTTACAGTTGTATTTTACAATGTACGTATTGTCCGTTCCCTTAGTTTGTCTAGTTCCTGTTGTGTGAGACTTCAGTGACAACAAACAAAAGTAAAAACGGATTGCCCGGGAACAATTGACCATTCCCTACATGGGCACATAAGCACAGTTTGTAACAACAGGCAATAGACATACCTTGTGCATGTTCACGCCTGTCCGGGCATACCCTCTGTTGCCATGGGGACGTCTGGGGCTGCGGGGACTGGCCACAGTGGGAGAGCAGGGTGGGGTTGCAGGGGAGCCTGGTCGCATGCGCGGTGACTGCTGGATGAGACCCCTGCTGGCCGGGGGTGGTTCAGTAAGTGGTTCCCTCTTCAGGATCTGCCGGAGATTGGTCTTTAGCAGGTGCTGAGTCTCCGGCTCGCTCAACCAGCTCAGGAAGAGTTCATCTACCTTGGCTTTGAGAATCGGTCTCAGCGCCATAATAAGTTTTCTGGCGAGATGTGGTGGGGGGGTGGGGAGGGGGGGAGAAGAAGGTGAGCAATATCTTCCTGTGGCCTCAGAGTTAGGACTTCTGTTGTGTCACTTTGGAGGAATTCCTTAGTGCCTACAAATCAAACAAGCACATCTCAGTACTATTGACTACAACAATGAAGATTGAGACAATGCTCTTACATCAAACCCATGTACACATACGTCAAAAGAGCACTACAATATTGCATTTCTAGTAAACAGCTTATGATAATAATTTAAATAAATTACAGATAATAATCACTAAATGATAAAGATATTCGGGTACTGGAAACATGCTATCATGAAATTCCACTTTCATGATAACAACATAATAATTGCCTTATAACACCCAAAGGCAAGTACCCATTGTCAGGGAACAAGCTATGACAGATATGTCAACGGTTTCCTGGATGGTAACTAAAAATCTAGGCATAAATGGTTTCCTTTTAGATCAGAGCAACAGCAGACTATGAAACATGTAGTTTAGTGCCTCTTTTTGATCATCAGGAGAAAAACTGTTTGGACTTCAATGTTATAGATACCCAACAATACTAATAATAATATTAGTTTCAGACGAAAAATATTAAGTTTTATTTTCAAGTACATATTCAATATATATTTTAAATTACATTTTGGAGCATTTACATAATCTACTGTTTAATATTCTACTATCCTAGCCTTTTCATACAATTTATTTGCATGATGTAGAAAATATCCACAGCCTTCGACAACAGTTGACCCTAAATTGTAATCTCTGTGGGAAAATCCTATTTTGTTGCACTGATGCACATATGAATTAACCATAAACTACAACTTCTGAAGCTGCAGTTTATGTAAGGAAATAGTATACACAACTCCTTGGGTTAGATCATAGAGCCACAGTGTAGTTTTAAATAGCATTTTACTGTGATTTCAAGTGAGCATGGTGGTGTTTGGGGATGGGGGTAAATCTGTGGTAAGGGGGACACAGATGTGATGGATTCTTCTAACTAATATCTATAAAGAATTATGCCACTCAGTTGTATTGCATCATAACATCATCAGTGTTCTGTTTCCAGTAAAACATATGTATATTTGTAATATTCCACCTTTGGTCAGGTAATGTTTTCCCCAGCATTGTGTGACTATGGTTAACCAGATCACACATAAAATTTATTAACATTTTCCAACATATACATTTAAATATAATTAGATTGGTTGGTTGTATATATTCAGGGTGCTTTAACCACTTTTGGCCACATAGCATAAATGGGAGAAGGAAGGGAGAGTGGAGCCATGTTGCTGGGGGTAAACCCCTACTCTTTGTGAAGAAGGACATGGGATCTTCATCTTTAAGTGAGTGTAACTTGACTTGCATTGTGAGTGGGTGAATGCTTTTGTAGGCAGGTATAATGCCAAGGTAAACTGAATATGTATATTACACATCACGCAAGTGTAAAATCTCGCAGATTTATTTGGCATATCTAATGTATTCTATTTAAAACAGTCAGTACATACAGGGTATTCTCATTTATTAATAGCGAGCGCAAGCGAGTTCTTAAGGTAACATGCATGCATATTCAAAGTCCATTTCAAGCATAGGCTTAGGACTTTCATTTCACGTAACAACGCCCATGAGACGTTTTTGAATTCGGAGTAATTATCAGCTGTACATAAATTATATTCAAGCAAAGAGAGGTTGAAGCCTATTATGTCAGGTCTTTAATAATTAAATCAGCTGCCCCACAAAACTAAGGAATAAATTATTCAATGTTAACACTGGATGTATACTTCAAATTAAAGTTCATTTATAAGCAACAGGCTAAATGTCTGTTGCCAAGCAGAGCGCTCTTTGTGACCGCCCATCGGCTGCTGTCATAGTGAGTAGTTGTGACGTCAAAATGTTATAAACAGGAAGTCACAATGGGAGTTGCTAAGCAACCAAATGATATGCAACAAGCATGTGCATGGTATACGTCATCCCGCCAAAGATATTCTGTATGGCAAGCCGAAGAGAGATTAATTTTGAATATTAATCTAGATGTATCCCCTCGGAATACTGAATTAATAATTATACTCTCCATTCTTTAGGTAGCACCTATCCATATTATTTTGGAAGGCTGGCATGAAGGAGACGTAAAGCTGGTAACGGAGGGTTAGTTCATAGAATTAAATGCTGTCAGCTCTTAACTAAACTTGAACATGTTGCAGACCTATATTTAATATATTTACCACTAGTCTCACTGCAAATTATATTGCAGGCTGTTCTATTTATTGTACTCCCACCTTACATCATTTTATCAGCCAATATATGCAATAAATCCTTTTTTATAGGGGACGATTTTCTACGAGCAAACCACTATCACTAGTGTCTACTGCATAGTTTAATGACTGGACCCATATCAAAGCTGCCTGCATTATATCAGAGGAACTTGGGGAGATACAGCATGAACATATATTTATCTAACCAGTCATTGAGCAGGTACCGTAAACTGCCTATTTGAAGCTGCAGCTTATATTTGGAAGTTGAAGGTTCCACTTTCCAGGTTCGAATCGCAAGTCAGGGTGCAGCTTTAAATGGGGCCTTTTGCAGATTTCAAGTGAGCATGGCGAGACAAACCGGGGGGGGGTAATACGAAAATTACAGGTGTTGCCAAAATAATTTATTGCACCATAACATCATACAAGCCGGGAGATAATTCAACTTGGAAGCTGCATCATAAGATGCTTTTTTCCCAGGCATTGTGTTACCGTAGCAATCAAGACTGATAATGAGCTACTTACGATTGTGTTAGTTATTAGTACTGCCCTGACTCCACCCACACCTATTGTAGACCAATGATCAGAGGCCAGGTTTCAGGTGGTGTAAATTGATACGGCTACCGTGATTTCGCACAAAGCAAAAGATGGTAAAAAATAACATGCAGAAAGCAAATTGTCTAATATAGGTATTCCGAATTATATTGATACCTACTAAATGGTGCAATGACTTATATGTGATATCACATTTCAGCTAAGAAAGGCACCTCACCCTGAAGAACACACGTAGATCTAGCGAGGTCAGTAGCCTATAGGGCTGTACAGTCACTACAGGATCTTATCGAGACCCCACGAGGCAGGGAAACTTATACTCTACGAAAATGCCTAGTATCAATAGCCTATACATGCTGCCTACCTTCCGATTGATTGCCTTCACTCGCTTCACACATAAAATCGGCTAAAGCTGTCCTTGGATGCACAACTAACCGCTGAAATTCTGTGTATATCAGAATTATAACCATCTGAGTAGATTTTTATAATATATGAGTGGTTAGACAGTTGATAAACCAGAATGCTGTTATCTTATGAGTGTATGTCAGTGTCAAGCGATCTGCGAGTGCTGCGCAGGGTTTTCCATGTCATATGACGTAATAATCATCATGACTCGCTTAAACTGTCATATAAATATATATATATAAATATAACCCGCGAAAACTGTACAGCCCTATTTCATATACATATTTACATGGTAACTTTAGTTCATACAGCCTTATAATTGTCTAAACTGCATTCGTGAAATCCATCACTTGGTTCTTGACAAGTTCAGGGCTAAAAATTATAATACACCCAGTAACAGTGTCCAGTTACATGTCAAGTGTGAACAGTGGCTCACAGACATATAGACAGTGTCACCAGTCACTGTCAGTGTCACTGTCACTTAAGTGTCAGTGTCACTGTCAGTGATACTGATATAGGCTGATACTGTGATAGGTATCAGAGGGGGTGATAGCTAGGCCTAGTCACTAACTATACTCAAATGCATTAATGCCGTTCACACTCCTTTTGGCCGATATCTTCGTTAATCACCCAATGACGCAGATATTTTCTGCATTAATGAATATGAGCATAAGTCAGATAGGAGATGATAGTCTATCAAGTACATTAGTGATTAGGTTGGTAGATCTATCAATGACAATGTGTACACCATATTTTTATTTAGCCTTTCTTTTTGTGTATTTTCAGACACACGAAAGAATTATAATGAGTCAAATGAAACTTACGATAAAATCATTTATGTGTATATAGTATGCATCATAACTTCAATGAATATGGCCAGTCTTCGCTGCTTTTCAGTCTTGGAGTCTTCAATATTCATTTGTGCGCCCATCTAGCACCGGAAGTTGTCGTCGGTACCGTTGGTATTCCAAGGTCAAGGATGTTTAACCAGTGACTAAAAGACGAATTCAGTCAAATTATCTTCAGAAACAGTCATTTCCCAACCGGTTTTGGCGTTTTTCGGCAAGGTCATACTGCTCAATAAGTGAAAAGAGGGAATAATTTCGACCGTCTGGGCGTCGAAAGTAAGAACGTTGCGAAATAGATCGTTGCGAAACAGTGGTTGTTTTTCGTGCCCCACACTGGGTCCCGCACAGTGACCCACTCGATCTCTGTGGGTTTGGTCAGGAAAAGTCGTGTGCTCCAACATTTTTTCGCGAAAATATAACCGAAACAACATAGATCTAGTGTTGAACACTTTCTTGATGTCAGAAGATAGATCAAAGTACATATAATACGTAAGCACTATGATTGTACGCGCATACATTATGATAAAAGCTACAGTCCATTCCCGACTGGCGTCTAAAGAACTTTGGCATGGACACCGTTGTGCCCCTAGAAAGCGTCTCTATGGGCTGGGGGATTCTGTGTTAAATCCCCCACCCCCTTTTTTTTTACCGCCCAAATCTGCTCGTTCGGGGTAGTTTTTGGCGGCAACCCGCCCTATGAACGCACATATTTCCGAGCCCCCCCCCTCTCCCCACCAGATTGGTATAACAGTACCGCCCCCAACCCCTGGGATTTGTACCTTGTTGATTCAACATTCCACCATGGGTTTGTAACGTGTATTGAACATTCTAGTATTCCACGTTTAATTTGTAACTTGTCCATTGGGCATTTTACGCACCCTTTGGGCACTTTACATCCCTTTATTTGACAGCGCAAAATTTGGAATTTTTTCATCTTGTTCAGTTCCGCAAGATTTGTCAATGCGAGATTAAACAATTAAGGCTTGATTATACATCGCAGAATTTTACAATTCATCATTTGGCGGTGCTATGAGCGGCAGACGTCGTGATTTTTATGCCGGGAGATTGTCTTAATTAATGAATATTAATGAGTTGCGTTGTTTGGTGTATTGGTGTATGGTAGCCTACTCTACATGTTTACCTAAACACGAAGTGGAACAGTGCACAATTAAGGGGGTGCGGGGGGGGGGGGGGGGCAGGCACTTGTCATACAATTCTGGTATGGTGGTTCCCTGGATGTCCAGTAATGCCTGAGAAAGTCGACATGTGTTATGCAAAAGTTACCTCTATAAAACAGATATTTCTATATAGAAAAGCTGTGTGTCAGGCCACATTTGTCCACATATGACTGGTGTGTCAGGCCACGTTTGTCCACATATGGCTGGTGTGTCAGGCCACGTTTGGCCACATATGACTGGTGTGTCAGGCCACGTTTGGCCACATATGACTGGTGTGTCAGGCCACGTTTGGCCACATATGACTGGTGTGTCAGGCCTTGTTTGTCCACATATGACTGGTGTGTCAGGCCACGTTTGGCCACATATGACTGGTGTGTCAGGCCACGTTTGGCCACATATGACTGGTGTGTCAGGCCACGTTTGGCCACATATGACTGGTATGTCAGGCCTTGTTTGTCCACATATGACTGGTGTGTCAGGCCTTGTTTGTCCACATATGGCTGGTGTGTGAGGCCACGTTTGTCCACATATGGCTGGTGTGTCAGGCCACGTTTGGCCACATATGACTGGTGTGTCAGGCCACATTTGGCCACATATGACTGGTGTGTCAGGCCACGTTTGGCCACATATGACTGGTGTGTCAGGCCACGTTTGGCCACATATGACTGGTGTGTCAGGCCACGTCTGTCCACATATGGCTGGTGTGTCAGGCCACGTTTGGCCACATATGACTGGTGTGGGGGGTTAGGGTGTCAGGCCACGTTTGTCCACATATGACTGGTGTGTCAGGCCATGTTTGGCCACATATGGGCTAAAAGGGCCAAAGAACTAAAACCCCTGGGACAACGAGATGAAGGGGTAAAGTGGCTCCCCAGGGGCGGATCCAGGAATTTGAAAGGGGGGGTGGGGGTCCATTAAAACTTGCGACCGGGGCCACCTCAGACAGCATTCGACCTCAAAAAAAAAAAGATAAAAAGGGGGGGTGAATTTTGCATTGAGAGATTGCATTTTGCTTTCGCAAAAACGGGGGGTTCGCCCCATTTTGTCGCGAATTTGCAGGTCAGTAAGTATTATCTAGTATATCTAAGCTTATACACGAATTTCCAATTCCGATCCGCCATTTTGATTTCGCTGAGGTCAAAGGTTACGCGGGCATCGGTGCGCATTATGACGTCGTCTGGTGTGTGTCAGTGATGTTTTAAAGTTATTTGACATCTCTGCGTGGGCGTAACATATTGCGAATCAACTTGATCTGCAATGCATCTTTATTTCTGTGCAATATCGGAAATGTACAGTTTATGTATGTTAATATATAATATCTTATTATATGTATGACTAGGCCTATGCGTAAAACAGCGGAGGTTCATATGCAACCCTCACCCGGCCGCTCACTGACAATGAGCCGGCTTTTTTTTATCCAGCAGGTGGCTGGACAGTTATAAATATTCCGTCAAATGGGCCCTACGGAAGCCTATCACAGGTTAGGCCCCCCCGACCCCTGCATGCACACACACATGATATGACTATCCGGACAACACGCACGTCTTTACAAGAATGAATAAAAATAGATGAATTTTATAAATGAAATTGAGTGGGGGTAGTGGCTGGAAGGGGTTGCCATGCAGACCCAAGCCCAGAATTCACAGCGCCCTCCGCCCCCCTCCCTCCCTTTGCCACTCTTATCGTGCCATACAAGCCAAACGGTGAATGAAACCCTCACACAACGTACTGTTCAAGCCTGACCTATCGTCAATTTGGAACCGGCAGTCCTGCTGGTCTCTATTGAATCCTGCTCCCATAATAAGGTTAATACTTGGGCCCACCTCATTTGCCCTTTCGTTTGTCTTGTGACCGCACCCCTGCCGTGTCATCAAAATTCCTGGACCATCCCCCACCCAGGGTCGGATCCAGGAAATCTTGATAGGGGGGGGGGAGGGCGGTGTCAGGGTCGGATCCAAATATGCTGGATGGGGGGGGCGTATCTCATATGTTAAATGGTATAAATTTCGGCCCTTGGGGGGGGGGGGGGGAGGGGGCGGGGCCTGGTCGGCTATCCCCTGGATCTGCCCCGGCAACCCCATCATCCCCCTGTCATAATTTGTTTGGGATCACGAGCCATATCTGCCCTAAGAACAGTAACGCGTATTTTATTTTTTTTGGTGGGGGGGGGGGGGGGGGTGGGGCTAACTCTTTAGTCACGGCAAACCTGCTCTGTGAATGCACATTTTCAGATTTTCCCCGGTCGCAAGCCAACATGCACCAGCGGCCACCCCCCCCCCCCAACCAGATTTGTACAACAGTGCCCCCCCCCCCCCGCGCCAGTGACGCACCCACTCTTCCTCCCCCACTCGCTTGTTGGCCCGGCCCACACATGCCATGAGCAGTGCTTTGGCAAGAAAAGACTTTGCTTCCTGACGTTTGCCACATTCGGTTAGCCGCATACAAATTCAAATTAGCATTTGTCCACAACGACAAATCGTCGTATGCTTTGTCATAGCTTCCATCGGGATTAGGCTCATCCGTTTCGACACTAACTGGTAAAAACACGAATGAGTTTCGACGAAGTGTCTTGAAACGCCGCCTCGACCAGTGTTAACAACGCAGCCGAAAACGTCGTGATGCCCGCGTAACCTTTGACACGCTAATTAGGTCACCAATCCAAGAGGGCGCGCTGGAATGTGAAATAGGTGTATATAGATTTGTCCCTCAGTTTTTGTCAAAACGTCAAAACGGAATCTCTCCGAACATCGAAATTTGCGAATTCTTTGTTTACTCTACGAGTTGAGGACCAATTCTATGCATATTCCTTACCTATGATCTGGGGCCTGTCTGAACAATTGTTTATCCGATCTGCAGTTCGATTCCTATCCTCACAACACATGACCTGCCATGCTATTTAATAGAGCAGACGATGTTGTTTTTATCGTTTTCTTGTCAGTCGCGCAAATGTAAAGGTCATCCAACTGCTGCCTGATTGGTTAAAAATCTAGGTCAGGTTGGCAAAATCCATCACGTCATTTGACGAGGGTACCAAGGTTGAATGCAATGGTCAGGGGGTAATGGTTGCTCTGCTGTACCCACTTTTGCAGGAGGCGCAATGAATCTAAGTTTAGCCTCAATTGATACTAAACTGATTTCAAGTTCCCTCTGGGTCACTTTAACTATGCGTCAATGCTTCAAAACAGAGTTAATGATAAAACACTACAAAGGAATTCAAACCTATGACCCCTCACAAAGATGTAAATGGTATCGCCCAGTGACGTCACAGTAAACAGTGAATGGCGCCATCAAGCCGATCGGCTGCTTCGAAGTGCAGCAAAGAAACATTTGCTTATAGTTTATTTGCAAGTGTCTCAGGAAACGTGAGTTGATATACACTTATTAGGCCCCGATTTGAAGTTCACACAGAAAGTATTTTTTTCTTCGAATCAGTGAATATTTTCTTGTAAACGGGAAATTTCGATGTTCGGAGAGATTCCGTTGCGACTAAGGTTGCCTAAGGTTGGCATGAACTCCAGGGGCAGACGGGGGCTGTATTTTAAAACTAAGATGCACCGTTAAAATCAGGATGTAGACCTATGTACATTGCGAGTAAAGATCGACAGACGGCGTCAAACAGTGATCTTCCGTCCTGTGTGCCTATTTATATTCCAAAAGGGCTAATTATAGGGGCAGATTATTGTGATCAGGGAAGGGGGTGAGTGTGGGGGGGTATAACCCGTAAATATCGATGCGCAATATTTATCCTTTATTTATCCAAATGTTACACTACATGTATTTATATTGTGCAGCTATTTCAAAATTAGGGTTAATTATTGAGTGGATATGCCCGCAGCAAATGAAACTAGTTTGCTACTGTTACCAATGTCGTTCCATAGCGAGTTCAGTGTGACAAAAATTGTACGCGGCGCTCAACCGCGATCTTGATGCGGAACACGGCCTGTGTCATGGAGGTTCCAGTTGTACGACTTCTAGTTAGACGACAGTACATATAAATACTAGATATCGCTAAATAACCCTGGAGCACTTACGAACACTGGTGTGTATCCAACCAGACTCCCGAGATGTGACCACTTGGCTCACAGTGGTGCGGGACACTCGTTTCCATCCTGCCCAGGCGCGTTCTGGATAGTCCGGAAGGGGCATCTTAATGCTAGGCGCCCACCTGACCACAATGGTAACAAACATAGTGCTCCCGATGAGTCTGGTGCCCACTGCCTGGGCGGCCTGGTGTACGTGACTCTGCAGCCCTGGCCGCCTAGGCGGCGACAGCCTTCTGGACGGCCTTCGTCAGGTCGCAAAGAACGCTTTGCTGACGGCGCATAGCGGCCATCAGCGCAGCAACAGCTGCCACATTGCGCAGTCTGGGAAACGCGTCGCTGGCCTCCCGCGGCCGAGATCCCAACGATATCTCCTGCTTCGCTGCTCCCTTCAAATGGGTCACAACGAAGTCACAGCGAACGCACGTATAGAGATCGCACGTCCGAATGACGTGTTGCACATCCGCGCAGTGTCCCTCAATTCGGCATGTAAAGTCTAACACCATGGCAAGCAGACTTTTCATCTAGAATGGCTGCTCGCCCCCCCCCCCCCCCCCCCCACTGTCCAGCTGCATCTGCAGCCTTTTCTCTCATCGTGAATGCCGGCATCATCGTTTTTTATTACACCGAGAGTCACACTGCGGCGAAATCCTGCCGACGGCGTCAGCTACAGTTAGCAGGTTAGAGATCGTTAGAGACTGGACTAAGTAAATGTATTTCGACCTTGTGGTGATCCGCAGCAAGTATGCTCATTTTTCGTCCCGTTAATTCAGACACCGCAGCCAAACTGACGGTACCGAACCGCGCGGCTTTGTCTGGATCCCTAAGGTTGGTGGGTAACGGGATTACGCCGGCGGACCACCACAGAGGCGGACCACTACGCGAGCGTATCACTACGCTGCAGATACCTGTCCGGATCGAGCTGTCCGGAGCTGTCCGGAATCTTTCGACTCCGAAGCTACTCGGTTACATTGTTGCGGAAATCTACATTTCGTGTGACTTGTGAAACCTTCCTGATAATAAACATAGTAGAACTCTATATCTCGTGCGTGTTATATAGCTACAGCCATATGACATATTGGTGGAGAATCTAAAACGTTCCACGGATCCTCGAATTCTTTTCTGAAGTGCCGATTGCTCACCGTGCCCCTCGTGGCGCATCGGTACAATACCAGACTTCACCCTACCAAAGATATTAGTACAGTGAAGTGTACTAATATCTTTTATCCTACTGCAATTATCCTACTGCACTTGGCGTAACGTCTTCTGCGCCTACGTCGACCGCGCCAGCTCCGGCGGGTTCACCTTCTTCGCCGGCCAATGATCGACGCACTATTATAGCTCCCTCGAAACTTTTTTTTACAATATTGATGAGCGACTTCTTTTTTTGCGAAATCGCTTGTCTGTCTTGGAAGAAGAACAGCAACAATTGCAACAACTTTTGCACAATAACCACCAACTGGTCGATCGCCTTGTCATGAGTGACGCAGACAATCCGCCTGCTGTCGCCGCTGATGCTGTCATCGCTGATCCGCCTGTCGTCATCGCTGATCCGCCTCATGTCAACGCTGATCCGCCTGTCATCATCGCTGATCCGCCTCATGTCAACGCTGATCCGCCTGTCGTCATCGCTGATCCACCTCATGTCAACGCTGATCCGCCTCATGTCAACGCTGATCCGCCTCATGTCATCGCTGATCCGCCTCATGTCATCGCTGATCCGCCTGCTGTCATCGCTGATCCGCCTGCTGTCGCCGCCGCTTTGCCTGCTGTCACAGCCAATCCGCATGTTCCCGCTGCGCCGCCTTCTACTATGTTCAACATCTTTAGCAGTCACGCCAACGAGGACCCTGCTGCATGCTGCATGGCTCCATAAGTTTAATAGGTTTGCGGCCCTTCACAATTGGTCTTCACAACAAGCGCCATGCTTTCGGCCTTTTACTCCACGATCCTGCGGAACTCTGGTTCAACGACCTCACCGATGCCGTTCGGTCATCTTTTTGTGAGAACGCCCAGTTTGATTCTTTCAAGGTCTGCCCCGATGGGTGGTCGAAGAGACCCTTTCAAACCAAGGTGCCACGGAGCCTGTTGACAGCTACACATTCGACTTTCGCCAGCGCGGCGCCCGATTGGGAAAATCAGACCGCGAAGCGCTGAACGCCTTCGTGATGGGACTCCGCTTTGGCATTCAGGCTTATGTCATTGGTCTATTGACGCTGCTGAGTCTGCCGCCCGCCTCGGCGAACCCATGTTTCATGTGAAGACATCAACCCAGCTGCCGCCGACCCCGGATCTGGCTGCTACCATCGCCCCCTGGACGGAACAGATCACCGCCAGCATCCACTCGCTCGGTTCCCAGATCCGCCGTGATGTCACCGCCGGACCAGGCCCCCCGTCTCGTCCCTTCGACCGCCCCCTGCCCCGCGCCGGACGACTTCAGCCTCCGCCATCCTATCAGAATTTTTCCAGACCTCTACCGCAACCTCCTGTTGATTCTGGTCGCCCCCATTGTTCTTATTGCAACCGCATGGGTCATTGGCGTCAGACTTGCTACCTCCTCCAGCACAAGGGTAAGTTCACTTTTGCAATGTTACAAGTGCAACCAACCTGGCCATTTCGCCAAGAATTGTCCTACCCTTCCTGGCCCCAATCGTCCAAATCATTAACAACAGAACGAGAACGTCAAGCGTAGCTTGAGAAGGGAGACGAAAATCTGGGGATAAGTGCAACTGGAATATATATAGCGAGTGCCGACTATGTACATGCATTACTGACAGAGTATAGGCCGAAATGTCAGCGCGCCGTGATCGATCGAGTCATTTGGCGTATCAAAGCTTTATAATGGAATCGGCCATGCTAATTTTTTTGTTTTTTTGCGTGCAAAGCACTGGTCTGATTTGAATGGTATTTGGCACACATGATGTCAGTAATATTGGTACGGCGCGACAAGACAAACAGACAAACAGACTCACAGACAAGGCACATCACCCTGGCGGCTGAGAGTTTATGGCTCAAATGGACGTCTGTTGACGCATGACTTGCATGGGGACGTCTCGCTACACACAATAATTCAAACCGGGATCTTCTGGGTCGATTATTTAAGGAATTACAACGCTTCGCAGCTTCCCATGCTGATGCAATCGCTGTCATCTCGACCTCAGGTGGAGGCGCGCGGGGGTAGTGGGGGGGGGGGGGGCAGGTTCACGGTAAGAGTACCATGAAGAAAGCAGCTGACCGGCAGCGGAGTGGCCAGCAGTTTACATGGTAGGGGTGTAGGGTAGGAGGTGCGTGTGATTGAGGAGAGGGGAGTGCGCCAGCAAAGAAGTTCACGGCTTGCATGATAGTGTGTATTGGCGTGCTCAGTCGAGTTACCGCGGGTGGGGGGGGGGGGGGGGGGCGGGAGGCGGCTCCCGGTTCATGGTACGAGCACCATGCAGCAAGCAGCAGAACGGCAGCGGCCCGGTGAGCAATACACAGGTTAGGGGTGTAAGGTAGGGAGGGTGTGTGGATAATGGCAGGAGTGTGCGCCAGTGAAGCGCCTCAAAGCCAGAATGCGTGTGTGTATTGGCGGGCATGGATAAGGCCGGGGTGGGGGCATCAAGAGGGAGGTCGCGTTAGGCGAACAGAAACGCCGTATAGTTTACCATTGCAATGATATTTTAGTCGATTTACGCAAAAGTGTTAACACGGCGAATTTTAACCATATTTTTCCCTGGCGGGCAATACAATTCCACAGTGTCCTATACCATTATGAAGTGTGTACGGTCAATATTTAGGGTACCGTGAATTTCGTTAATTTTAAATTGAAAGGACCTGTTACGTAATAACCGCCAGTCCGATTTTAGCGAAATTTTAAATATAAGGTCCTAATGTATGCGCCAGTCTGTGGTAAATAGTGGAGGGCGATAGCTTAAAAATTGAAAAAGTCGGATTCGAACCCCCAACTCCCGGGCGCTCTGGCACCGTTACGTTGCGCGCTCCGGGTTCCAGTTGACATCGGATTTGGCATATGCTACGTCACCTCTATCCAACAGGACAAGTTTGGTGCTCAGGTGTCTTTTAGTTTTCGAGCTACAACGGAGCACTCGACATTTACAATAGTCAAAGTCACGACCTTGACCCTTGAGCCAGGTTGCTGAAATATAATCAATTTTAAGATACGACCTTAAGTAATCTTTGTGTGAAAGATAAGTCACTTGGCTTATCAGTGTCTTAGTTTTGAGCTGCTAGTAAATTTCAAAAATGTCCTATTTTTTACCATTGGGAAATTTTTGCGTTGCCATGGAAACAAAAAGTAACTGTCCGATCGGGATGATTTTTCACATACGGTACTTGAGTGGAACTCTTAATGTCCTTGCAAAGTCTCGTGACAATCGCATTGAGATTTAAGAAAAAAAAATGGTGTTTCGAGAGCCTGTAGCGTGAAAACTATTGCTCCTACGTAAAATTTGATTCACGAGAAAGATATTCAGGAGCTGAGTATATAGCCACTAATTTTGTGTTTCTAGCTGTAATATCAAGCTAGTTAGACAGGGAAATGTGTTTTGGACGTATGACGTCACTGTGACGTTGACGTTTGACCGATTTTACCCGGCAACGAACTTGACCTGAGATTAGACTTCTGGCATCTGTTGGCGAAGTTTGACAACGATAGCTGCAAGTGTTTTTGAAATTTCCAAAGCCTATAGCGTGAAAACTATTGCTCCTACGTAAAATTTGATAGCGATAACGAGAAAGATATTCAGGAGCTGAGTATATAGACATTAATTTCGTGTTTCTAGCTGTAATATTTAGCGAGTTAGACCGGGAAATGTGTTTTGGACGTATGACGTCACTGTGACGTCGACGTCCGACCGATTTCACCCGGCAACAAACTTGACCTGAGATTAGACTTCTGTCATCTGTTAGCGAAGTTTTACAACGATAGCTGGAAGTGTTCGACAGTTATCGCGCGGACAGACGGACAGACACTCACACACACAAACAGAACTGACCGACATGATGGCGATTTTCGCCATAACAAACAGAACTGACCGACATAATGGCGATTTTCGCCATAACAAACCGAACACACCGACATAAGACGGTGTCATAAGAAAATAAGAAAATCGTAGCCGCTCTCGGTTAAACTTAGCCTCGGGAGACCCACTCTGTTCCGCCGTTGGGTCTCGGTTTCAGCCTGGTTTTCGCACGGGGACTTTTCAACAGAATAGGCGCATTTGGAAATTCTGAATTATCTGGAGGCACACTGGGGTTAAATATTACATTTTTGTATAGATTAATCTTTTAGCTATCAAATTCTTCCAAACAATCAAAACGATTGATCACCTGTATGTGTGTTTGTAAGACGTTTTACGGAGCACCAACGTCCGAACAGGGCGCCATATTTGTTTTGGCGCATGCTGGTACCTGGTGAATGCAACTTGGTTCCTAGCATACGACTCTTCGCTAAATGGCGCTGTCAGACGGGCACTTTGCAGTAAAGGCAATAGCTCTGTCACAGAGAATTCAAAGTTTGGGAACCAGGCTGCATTCACAGGTACCAGCACGCGCCAAAAACAAATATGGCGCCCAGGCTGGAACCGAGACCCAACGGCGGAACAGAGTGGGTTTCCTGAGGCTAGGTTAAACTAAACCGGTCTGTCCCTCGCCTGCGCCCCGGGTCCAGGCAGCCTCGATTGATACATGGTGTCCCAGTGCCAGCAAATAACCCGCAGAATCGTCTTCGTCCCCGTACCAATGATTATTGTAAGAAATCTCGTCGTGAAGCAATGTCGATGAACGTCAATCCCAAATTATCTCGATGTAATTATCTCCGCACCACAGAATGCGGACAAGAGGTATATTCCTTGCCCTCGCCAGCGCACAGTGTTCAGTATTGAATTATCCTCTCTGGAGACTGCGTCCGTCGCTGGGCGCCGAGATGACAAAATAAAGAGTTATTGCACTACGTTTCGGTTGAACGTAACTCTTATAAACGTAACCCGATGAGCAATTACGTCATTAAAACGCGGGATCCGTTTGCGGGACAACGTATAAATCGCCTTTCTAACGGCATTTTTTGCAATTTCTTTCAAAAGAAAAATGATTGAACATAACAATACAATTTGTTATAGGACTTACTCTTTGGATGGCCCAATAGAAACTGCAGGTGCAAGATTTTTAGACCACCCCCCCCCCCCCCCCCACAGACACACATACCCCAATCCATCCAAATCCGAAATAAATACCAGAAGCCTCTTAAAACTTTGCAAACAGATCGCTACACAAGAAGCATGTATGTATTACTTTTATTTATTCAGGTGTAACCTTAATTCACCGCTACATTGGAAAATATTATTGGCCAGGCCAGATCCTGATGATTGGTTAGAACTTACATGAAAAATGATTGTTCAGTGAAGATGCAAACTGTTTAGATGGTTTCACATTTATTATATAATTGTGGTTTCAATATGAAGTTCCAACTTTAAATCTGTTTGTTGAGGAACTTATTCCATGTGAAATTTTATTACAAATGTAAATGAAAAACTAATGAAGTTACCATTTTCAGAAGGTGTTTTTCTGGAAATGGCTACTACATCATCTGTCTAAATCCATCACAGAATTAGTCCTTAAGAAACTGCTCTGTTACAGTTTGTGCTTTTGTTTGATTAGAGGTAAGATAGCGAACGGAGTAATATAAATAGACACTAAAACAGATGTTAACACTTTTAAACAAAATCATTTAAACTATCTTTTCTATTTGTATTCAATTTTGCTTCTATTGTGGTTGCCTTCGTACATTGTGAAGAACGCCAGCCGTCGCTTTACGGTTGTCGACAGAACACCGACTGCAATACCTCATTTGTGCGCCGCGCCAGAGTGCAAAACCGAAACGTAACGTATCGGCGCTAACGGATCGGGATGCGTATCAGTGGCGCGGAAACGTAGTGCAATAACTCTCTAATATCGATCGGCGGTGGTCGCGGGCGAGAGGTTGCGGGGGGAACCCTATTTTAAGCTATGCAAACAGCATATAAGTTAGTATAAGTTAGACACATAATACGAAAAGAGTAAATGTAGCTGATTTTAGGGCGAACAGATACGACAACTTTGAAATATAACTTTCAATAGGGCGGGGGGGGGGGGGGGCACTGCTGACGCTCGTTCCGGGTGTTTGACTGGAAAATCTTTTTACATCCAGTACTAAAAGGGGCCACATATCTCTTACATGGCACACAGTTAACATTGAAAAGAGCAGCTTCGCTTAAAGACTGCCCCCCCCCCTCCCCATGCCGAACTTGCGCCACCTGCACTGAGGGGATTGCTCGTTCTCCAGATAGCATGCCAACGTTAAAGTTAAAGTTAGATTAACG
This sequence comes from Arenicola marina, assembly GCA_964019135.1. Classification (NCBI taxonomy): domain Eukaryota; kingdom Metazoa; phylum Annelida; class Polychaeta; family Arenicolidae; genus Arenicola; species Arenicola marina. The sequence continues at coordinate 34,672,120 of OZ025254.1, read as the reverse complement.
TTAGCAGCTACGTTTCATTAACGTTATATGTTAACGTTATTCCAAAGTAATTTTGCTCAGTGATTTAATGTTAAATGAACGTTTGCATTTTAACGTTTAACTTAACTGTAAACAATTTTTCAACGAATGTCTAACGGTAGCGATCGGCAAAAGTCGGCCTTCCTGCCGCTGTACACCCTGGTTGAGTTCGGATATGCGATCGGAGTAATCGGCGCAGATATTTGGACATGCGCACTCATACTTTCCGCCTATGTGCGGATCAAGATAAACCGAACGCAAAATCCGCGGTCCGCGTGAATGTTGCACTTGCTGAACTGCACAAGTCAGTAAAAACCTTAAAAGTACAATAAAATCAACGGATCCGTGTGGCGTTCATTATTTTATTCTACTCCGACTAGTCCGCTCGCATACCCGTACTCACCCCCTGTGTCATTGGCTGGTGCCTGGCCCCCTGGCGGAGACCCAGTGCTCAGCGAACCTGTGTCACTGCGTATATGGCTAAAAAGTCTCGTTCGCCAAGACTTCCGGTTTACCTATTTTGGGGAAATAAACGAAGCACGTGTTGGGAACGAGTTTAGAATTCGCTCATTGGTCGTTCGGCCTGGCGTTCGAGACCATATCGCACACTGAAAGCTGTAGCCAGGCCAAATTGCTGGCTGAAAGCGCAAATTAGCCCATATTGGACCCCAAGTAAATTGATGTGCTGGATGAGCACCATCTAACGGCTGCTGTTTAACGCGGGCTACTTTTTCCAGGTCGAGGGCGTCTTTTAGAGTGAATACGTTAAAATCCAGACTTTCTACGTGTCCTTGGTCACGCCCTAATCGCTGTTCTCGGACTCGTCATCGCTGAATTACGGAGCCCCCTAACGGCGGAACTAAGCGTGATAGGCTAAAAGCGAAGGCGGATTCCATACCCAAGTCGACGTTTGCCCGTCTTTTGCAACCGGTCCCGACTCTCTAGCATCGCTATTAAGCGCATGGCGGCCATCGCAACCCCGAAAGAGTGCCGGTCCATATCGCCGTTGACTCATAATGGGAGCGTCGGCATGGAGGGGGTGCACCTCTTGCGAGCGCTCTAGCGGCCAAACTAAGCGTCCTAGAGCGATTCTGAGGTGGTTTCGATGTACCTTTCTGCTGACATTTCTCTCTCCGTTCATGCCAAATCGGGGCTCCCTAGATCAAATATTGACCAAGTTATGGCCTTGGTTCAAAACGCCACTTGACACGTGCGCTGAATATTGATTGGCCGATTACTCGAAAATCGTTCAGTTACGCGGGAAAACAGGTTTCGTGACCTTGACCTTGCTGTGACATTAACCTTGGAAGCGTGACCTTGACCAATATAGTTATTGGTGCCCAATTACTGATGTCACGTATCACGCCAGGTGACGTTTCTCTCACTTGTACCCTTCACGGAGAAATTGAGACCATTTTCCCGCCAAAATGCTGCCGTAGGATCCCATGTTAAACTTTGGGAATTTTTAGCGGAAAAACTATTTGGGCGATTTGCACAAATGAAAGACTATATAGAAGGTACTAATAGACCCAATACGTGAAATAATGTGCAGCGTGGTTAAATGGAAACTGCGAACGTTATAGCGATTTTCCCGTTTTTTGGTCCTATCTTTCAATGGTTAAGCGAATTTCGAAAAGTTCCTGTGATCTTGAGCTTTGGCCTACATGACCCATCTACGAACTTAGCCTGACGATTGCCATTCTGCATCACTTTCTGAATTTTGAAGTCGATATCTTAAGGCATTCGACAGATAATGCGTCACGTGACAAACAGACACTAACCGAACACACCGACATCAGACGATAATGGAACATTTCGTCTTAATGAAACAGGTCCATGAAGTGTGTAATTTAACATTTTTAGTTTAGAAAAAAATCATGGCACTTACAATTTTGTATGACATTGTTTATAGCATTGTAAATCCTGATCAGCTGGTGCCATGTTGTGTGTGTACCTTGAACACTTTTTTTTACCAGCCAAAATATTGGCTGGCAAAAAAATAGATTCTGGCTAATACCCAGGGGGAAAGCAAGAGGTATTTCCTTTCCTCAGGAATGGGGTTTGTAGAGCCACTGTCACATTGTGAATTTTTTATCATAAAAAAAGGCATCAACTCTTACTGGTACTTATATGATGAAAAAGTCGACAATGACAAAGAGTTGACAATGTTGAAATCTTTGTCAATTCTGACTTTTTTATCCAAAAAAACCTATTTATGGTAATACCTGCCTTTTCTGCCACTGTTGTAGACTGAATTCTCTCTCTGCATGTTTCCATACCTAAATCACACTCAAAATCCAGCAATTCTTACTTATATGATGAAAAAGTCAGAATTGACAATGGTGAAATCTTTGTCAATTCTGACTTTTGTTATCATAAAAAATATATTTATGATAATATCTGTTTCTTTGCCACTATTATAGACTCAATTCTCTCTCTGCATCTTGCATGTGTACATACCTAAATCACACTAAAAATACATCAATTCTTACTTATATGATGAAAAAGTCAGGACAATGGTGAAAGCTTTGTCAATTCTGACTTTTTTTATCATAAAAAAAACTATTTATGATTATACCTGTCTTTTTTGCCACTGTTGTAGACTCAATTCTCACTGCATGTGTCCATACCTAAATCATATTTAAAATCCATCAATTCTTACTTATATGATGACAATAGCGAAATCTTTGTCAATTCTGACTTTTGTTTTCATAAAAGACATATTTATGATAATATCTGTTTCTTTGCCACTATTATAGACTCAATTCTCTCTCTGCATGTGTCCATGCCTGAATCAAGCCATAACTGAAGGGCTGATGCTCCTACCACCGCGTTGGTCAACGTTTTGGGTTGTGGGGCTAAACGTTTGCATTTTATTATTTGGACGCTGTTGTTCGTCATGCCATGACGTCACCATTACGTGATGACGTCATAGTTTTGCAAAAACCATTACTCGGCTATGATACGTCATAGCGATTTTCGGTTGATATGACGTTGTACATTATATCCAGGGACACGTATCGCCATGCGTAACTGTTTTTGCGGTACCGAAACGTGTGCGTCAAAAACGACGTAGTTTTTCCGACGTCATTTTGGAATTGCTTCATGTTCACCTACTTAAGTAATAGTTTCCATCGCTTTAAATCCAGCAGTATTTTTCTTGAAAAATGTAAAAGCTATTTTTATTGGAAATGATGGATTTATATTCAATGTTAAAGTATAGAGATCCTGGCCAAATTGGAAAATTCGTCAAAAATAAGAAAAGCCCCTGTCCTCCACTTCAGCTAGCGTTGCCTGTCCGAGCGGTCACTCCGTTTCCCGCCTCTCAGCCAATTTTCCCGCTCGCCGGCTTACCCAGGGGGACGCGCCAAGTCCCGCGCTCTCTCGGGATTGGCTGAGTGGTGTCCGACTCTGCGGAGTGCTCGAGCGGGGTAGGGTTGTGTGGAAGTTCCAACTTGGCCGACAGGCCAGTTGTATATGATATCAAGAGAAGAATAAAGATTTTAGAGACCGCTGCCTGGTGTGTTGTGGATTCGCTGTAGAGATCGCAATAAAAAACCGACAATAACATCGCGACAAAACCAATAGGACTGGCCTCGTTCCCACTCATGAACACGAAACTGAGGCTGGCTTCTTTGTCACTGGACAGCTCCTGAATGCCCTGGGCCTCTTCTCTAGATCCGCGCGTTGGCGGGACAACCCTGCATTAAAGTCCCCCACCTGAGGGCACTGGGACTCTTATCAAAAGATACAATTTTAAGAAGAAAGTAGAGGGATATAATTCGAGAAAACAGATGATATATATATGTTAACTGGCGAATGTGAGTTTCGTGCTGCACCGTGTGTATGAAAGCCGTCCCCGTTTGTTTATGTTCCTAAGTGCAGAAATTGTGACCTTTCTCGGACGTATTTTGATTTAGAGAAATCAGAAATGTTTACTTTATAAAAGGTAGAGTGGTTGACTTGAGATCGGGAGATCGTGAGTTCGACTCCCGCTGGGGACCATACCGGCCCCCGCCGTTACAATGGAGCCCGACACAGGTAGAACCCACGGTGGTTCTGACACTGAGTAGTCCTGGTCGGAGGACAGCAGTCTGAGGACAGCCCTCTCGGAAAGAGGGGGGGGATGTGTAGCAGTGAGTCAAAGCGTTCCTACTAGCCTCGGCTAGAGGGATCACCCCTTTAGCCGAAGAGGTAGAGTGGTTGACTTGAGATCGGGAGATCGTGAGTTCGACTCCCGCTGGGGACCAAACCGGCCCCCGCCGTTACATAAATATTCATTAGATGTACACCCATTATAACTTCTCTTAAAGCCGTATATATAGGCCGGTATGTTCTGTCGCGGCGGTTTGTCACAGTTCTGTCTTTCCAATGAGAATCTGATATAAACGCCGACTTCACGCCACAGGGCTTTACAACGTGTTCAACTGTTCTTTAAACAACTGAATTATTGGCTGTGACTATAATACTTCAGAGAAAATACTTCAGAGACATCAATATATATTTTACTTTCCCATTATAATTAAAACTGTCAAGCCGGTTACCTGACAACTGCTGTGTGAGCTATGACACGCTTTCCGCCAATCGTATTTGTGACCCGAATCACCCAGTTTGTTTTTAACGCCAGATGCGGCCATATGGAATGGTCTTGGTATCACATATTACGGAAGGGGAGGTAGAGATCCTGATTGTACCTGCTTTTGTGTCCGAGGGTTCGATTCCTTCCCTGGGTTTTACCTATATTCTACATTGGTTATGGTGCAGATTACCCAGTGGCACCACACAAAGCAGCCATTCGTAATGTCTCTTTAGATTCTTGTTCATAATACAAATACCACTGTGCATAGATAAATATGTTACCTATCAAACGGACCGGGGGTAACCCCCTAACTTATAGCGAACAACACATAAAGTGCAGCCACGAACCGGGGTAGCCCCCTAACTTATAGCGAACGACACATAAAGTGCAGCCACAAACCGGGGTAACCCCCTATCTTCTAGCCAACGACACATAAAGTGTAGCCACGAACCGGGGTAACCCCCTAACTTATAGCCAACGACACATAAAGTGCAGCCACGAACCGGGGTAACCCCCTAATTTATAGCCAACGTCACAAAGTGCAGCCACGAACCGGGGTAACCCCCTAACTTCTAGCCAACGACACATAAAGTGCAGCCACCAACCGGGGTACCTGCCTAACTTCTAGCCAACGACGCAAATTGCAGCCACGAACCGGGGTAACCCCCTAACTTCTAGCGAACGACACATAAAGTGCAGCCACGAACCCGGGTAACCCCCTAACTTATAGCCAACGACACAAAGTACAGCCACGAACCGGGGTAACCACCTAACTTTTAGCCAACGACACATAAAGTGCAGCCACGAACCGGGGTAACCCCCTAACTTCTAGCCAACGACACATAAAGTGCAGCCACGAACCGGGGTAACCCCCTAACGTCTAGCGAACGACACATAAAGTGCAGCCACGAACCGGGGTAACCCCCTAACCTCTAGCCAACGACACAAAGTGTAGCCACGAACTGGGGTAACCCCCTAACTTCTAGCGAACGACGCATAAAGTGCAGCCACAAACCGGGGGAACCCCCTAACTTCTAGCCAAGTACACAAAGTGCAGCCACAAACCGGGGTAACCCCCTAACTTCTAGCGAACGACACATAAAGTGCACCCACGAACCGGGGTAACCCCCTAACTTCTAGCCAACGACACAAATTGCAGCCACGTACCAGGGTAACCCCCTAACTTATAGCGAACGACATATAAAGTGCAGCCACAGATCGGGGTAACTTAATTCTACTCGGTGGTGACATGATTTTTAGATAATCTTTCATCTAAATTACCCTCAAATATTCGCTATGGCAAACCCAAATGGTTCAGTCTGATGTGCCAGAGCAATTATCGCGCATTTCTAGATAATTCCGCCAACATTGATCGACAAAGGTTATTCTTGACCGCAGCGGCCTGTCGTCTTACAATTCATATCTCCCGCCTTCCCAATTCACACAAGTCTTGCAACATAATTGCTTTACCAGGCCTGTTGACCAGCCGGCGGCTCCCACCATATAGGCTATAGCACACCGATTATCTGTTAATACCATGATTCACATACACACATTGGGCGGTAACTATTCGTGCAAGTCTATGACATTAAAAAAATTTTGAATCAAGTTTGCCATGAGTATATGGAACGGACATACAGAACGAGAAGAAAAAAAACGAAAGGGAAGCCAGCCAGGGATTTCGGGGTAATTTCTGCTGAGATGACTTGTTACCCATCAATGGTATTAATTTCCATGCATGTGCATTAGGTCATTTTTATATTGGTCTGCATGTATAGACAGGAACGCCGATTATTTTTTAAGCGCCGTTGTTTGTTATCAGAGCACGAAATAAAAATTAATATTACCATTAGACAGTTTTCATTGAGGGACTGTAAGCACACTGGTGGCCATGTTTAACGGGTAAACACAACGATGGATAATAAGAGACCGATATGGTATCCAATGTGTCCAAGCACTGTGTTCGGCTTACCTAATACAATAAAAAATGGTTATTCTTTGCGGCTGTATATTCACGCTTCGTCTTGCCTTGTCTTGTCCGAATGGTGTGGAGAAAATTGCAAAGATGACAATAGAAGACACAGACATGTGATCCTGATCTAGATTTAGCGTAGAGACCCCACCCAGCATAGCTTGAGTTTAGTTCATTCAAATAGAATAAGTCGGCTGCTTAGACTAGGCATGCATGGGCGGGGATATAACACGAGAGACGCTGCCACTTGCCGGTAGCATTTTACGATAAGTGACCAGCGGGGGGTCGTCTGGCTCCGAAGGCCAGTCGGATCCAGGTGCGGGCAGCGCATGATTATTACGAGTTGGTGGTCATGTTAACTAGCCCAATGGGGCTATAAAGTCTCGTTCGATTAGACTTCCGGTTTACTCATTTTAGGGACAAACAAACGAAGCACGTGTTCGGAACGAGTTTAGAATATCTGCGCACACTGGTATCCTGACTATCTGTGACGTAGGCGTGACGTGTATATTACGCAAAGAGAGAGACTGGGAACCAGACTACCTGCGCAAAAGCCAGGCGCCGAGGGGTGGGTCCATTGCGGAAGGCCTAGCGCTATGATTAAGAATATTTAAGAAATATAGCTTTACAAAATTCGTTTGCGCCATCACAATGACGAATATTTGTTACGACGGGACAATACGACTGAGATTTTTTTTTTTTTTTTTGCATTTCCTACGAAAACGAGGCATTATGATGTCACACGGATTCTCCCCGGTGACAACGTTGGCGCAACGCTTCAAACAGAAAACTTACAAAAATGAAGAAACTTGGTCTTTTCGTGATCCAAAAGTGATACGAAAACATCCAACTGGTCTTATTTTATCTTTACCATGTGGTTTAATGACGCACCCGTGTGTTGTTACTCCATGCACTGCACATTTTGACAGCGGAATGGTTAAAGTCCATCTCTTATGTCCTATGTTACTTTGCATATATTTGATCCATTTGCACTATATTAACGAAATTCCATACGCACTGAATTTATTCGCCATGAATATTAACAATATTAGCCATTTTATCACATACCTACGCAAAAAAGTAGAAGATAGACAGGGGCAATTTTTTCATTGATTCGTGACGTCACAAGTTGAACCGGTTTTGTTGCGCAATATGGTAAACGCGTCTTTGAGCATGGCGTCTATAGGATGGTCAGCGTCCTTCCGCATCGATCGGGATGCAGCGATACGCGCACGATTATTTGGAATTAATGATAGTGAGGGTGAGAAAGAAGAAGTGGAGGATTTAGGCAACTGGAGCATGTATTCTGCCGCCGTACGTATCGCTTCGAGCCACCTCGAATGAAGACAGATTGCTAAGCCTAAGGGACTGTAAACGTTGAAAGCCTCGAAACGCCCTACGCAAAACAGTATTTTCGGAAAAAGTGCGAATATACCATGAATTATATCATGAGATCTAGATCAAAAACCTGCAAATATGCCTTGTAATCATATAAAGTATTAATTCGGCGACCAGCAGACACATTAGTGAAAAGCTACTTAGTTGTTTGTCCCAACCGGACACCATAACGTTCGGGTGTCCACAAGTATTACTATAAAGAGTACGCGATGAAGAGTATTACAAGATGTGCGCTGGGTGTGTTTTTTCTCCCTTCTGTCAAATTCTGATGGGCATGAACAACTTCTTTTAGTACATACATTTCATTTAACCCTGGATCTAGATTCTATGTCTACGATTCGACGGACATCCCCGCGACGGCCCGTCCACTACTGTAGCCTAGCCCACCCTTTTCATTTTTGGGAAGAAACGTAGGCTGGCAACACACTGGCAGTGGCAGTGGCCACTGCAGCTGTTTGTTTTCTGTCAGTGTCACGAATGTTGCGCTAACCAACATCCACACACCTCTAATGTAATTGATCTAGGTCTATCTACATCTACATGTGGCAAATATTCATCATGAGTTAATGTTAACCGAAATAAACATCTGAACTTCCCTGTCGCACGTAGGCTACATTCATACACCGCGGGCAGTCGAAGCGAGCGAGGCGCACTCAAACCGGTTCATCTTGTGACGTCACAAATCTCTACTCTGGGCGGGGGTTTGGAAATGGATCGTTCGCTGCTTGAGTTTATTTTGGTGACTTTAGATATTAATATTTATGGCGTAAGAGACATTGTAAAATAATTGCATCTGATAAATGGCTTTAGTAACCACTGAGAAATGTATATTTGAAAGTGGTTTCGAAACAAATACCCCCCCAAGAGATGGACTTTAAGTCGATCACTTGCTCTCGCCATTTTTGTTACCGCGGAGGCACGCGAAACTCTGTGACGTCACTCTCTGCTTGGTGAACTTGCGAAAGCCCGGGTGCAGGGCTAAATTTAGAACGTTATTTTTAGCTTTCGAGGGTTTTGAAGACGGAAATTTCCTTGTAAATTCCCAAAGTTCTGCGCTTCATCGCCTCCAAATATTTTAACGTATATCTCCCATAGCCATGTTTAGTGAAATGGTACTCATAGTCTTTAGAATAAACCTGGACAGAAATTGACTTATAGCTGCCTATACTTCAACATGGAGCACGTGTGTTTGTTTGTCCCCAAAACTGAAGTCTCGCGGCCCGATCGCGAGAACTGTATAGCCCTATAGCATTAAATCTGAAGGCGGCCAAAATGCCGTATTCTGACCGGAACCGCCCTGCTGCCCATGCAATCGACAATCGTTGCCATAGCGACACTGCATAGAACAATGAAACATGACGTCACGCACAAAAGAATTGTAGTTATAGCTTTAAATGGCCCGCTAACATCCCTAGTTGCCTAGTTGCACGTGCCATGTTTCTTGGCAACGATAAATATGGTATAAAAAGGCGACTGGCCAACTATATGTGGAAAGGCTTGCGATTTGCGGACAGTCAGTCCCAAAATGCTTTACTTTGGTCGTTGCATGCGGAAATTAAACCAAAGAAGACAAGTCAACACCTTAAATTTATCGGGCCGATAATCAAAATTGGCGGGCTACAGCTTGATGTCGGGCCAATAAAATTGCCTAACGCCCCGCAAACTCGCTCTATTGTTAAGACGAAAATTTTCAATTTTCGTCTTATGTCGGTGTGTTCGGTTAGTTAAGACGAAAATCTACGATTTTCGTCTTATGTCGGTGTGTTCGGTTTGTCTGTCTGTCTGTCTGTCTGTCTGTCTGTCTGTCTGTCTGTCGGAGCATTATCTGTCGAATGCCTAAAGATATCGTTCTCTTCTTTTACCAAAACATTCCGACAGCCAATCGACAGGTCAAGTTCGTGAATGGGCAATATAACTCAAAGGTCAAGGTCACGATGACGTCATACGTCCAAAACACATTTTTCGCTCTAGCTCTCTTAATATTGCAGTTAGAGAGCCGCAATTAGTGTCAAAATACTCAGCTCCTCAAAGTCTTTCTCGTTACTGACATCAGATTTGATGTAGGATGAAAAGTTTTCGCGCCACGGGCTCTTGAAAATTGACAACTTTGGATTTTTTTTTTTTTTTTACAAAGTTTGAGATATCGACTTCTCCTTCTGCATAGATAATGCCACGGCCTACCGTCAGACCAAGTTTGTAGATGGACAATCTAGGTCAAAGGTCAAGGTCACAGGAATTTTTCACATTTCGCTTAACCATTGAAAGATAGGACCAAAAATCGGAAAAATCACTACTACTGTCTTAGTTTTCATCTAATGACGCTCACCATTATTTCTGTTATTGGGCCCATAGGTACGTTATATATCGTCTCAAAATTGTAAAAATCGCCCGTATAGTTTTCCCGCTAAAAATTCCCAAAGTTTAACATGGGATCCTACGGCAGCATTTTGGCGGGAAAGTGGTCTCAATTTCTCCGTGAAGGGCACAAGTGAGACAAACGTCACCTGGCGTGATACATGACATTAGTAATTGGGCACGAATAACTATATTGGTCAAGGTCACGCTTCCAAGGTCAAGGTCGCAGCAAGGTCAAGGACACGAAACATGTGTTCCCGCGTAACTTCGTTAATATCGCGTCTAGAGATTCGTTGTTTGTTGGAGAGTATTCTGCGGAGAGAGGCGGACACGCATGACTGGCTCAAATGTTTCCGGATACTGAACGATTTTCGAGTAATCGGCCAATCTATATTCAGCGTACGTGTCAAGTGGCGTTTTAAACTTTGCAAGGCCATAACTCGGTTAATATTTGAGATAGGGAGCCCAGATTTGGCATGAATGGAGAGAGAAATGTGAGCTAGACTTATGAAAACCACCTCAGAAATGCTCTAGGACGCTTAGTTTGGCCGCTAGAGCGCTCACAAGAGGTGCACCCCCCTCCATGCCGACGCTCCCATTATGAGTCAACGGCGATATGGACCGGCACTCTTTCGGGGTTGCGATGGCCGCCGTTCGCTTAATAGCGACGCTAGAGAGTCGGGATTAGTTGCAAACGACGGGCAAACGTCGACTTGGATATGGAAACCGCCTTCACATTTTGCCTATCACGCATAGTTTTCCCGCTAAAAATTCCCAAAGTTTAACATGGGACCCTACGGGAGCATTTTGGCGGGAAAATGACCTCCCCAATTTCTCCATGAAGGGGACATCTCAGACAAACAACACCTTGCGTGAAACATGACAGTAGTATTTGGGCGGAAAGTACTATATTGATCAAGGTTACGCTTCCAAGGTCAAGGTCACGGCAAGGTCATGGTCATGAAACATGTTTTCCCGCGTAACTCAGTTAATATTGGGTCTAGAGATCCGCGGTTTGTTTCAAAGTATTCTTCAGAGACAGGCGCGAAAGGTGTGTGCCTTCGGATTTCACCTCACATTTATAGTTTTTGAGTTGGATGATCAATTGTAACCCAAGAAAAATTATACAAAATTGCGGTGACCACATGCATGCAGGTAGATTACCTACATGTGGTGGAATATGTACCAATATTACTAACATCATGTGTGCCAAATGCCATGGAAGTCGAACCAGTAGTTTGAACGCAAAGAAATATTATCTCATTATAAAGACTCGATTCCGCCACTTGAAGACGGATCGAGACGTTTCGGCCTATATAACCCAATATTGTCACTAGCCCTTTGCAATTCTATGTTCAAAAACTGACGCCCGCGGGCCGAATGTTTCTTTTATATCAACCGAAATGTGTTTCCAGCATAAAAACGAAAAAATATTAATAATAGGTAGCCAGTTGGGTTTGAATACCCAACCTTCATGCCCACTGTCGAAAGCCTTATCCACTACGCCAAAGTGCCGCGTTGTACGTATATGCTACTGTTTCAGAAGTCCCCAAACCCGCTCGATCAGTCATATTTCATACGAAATCCTGCCCTCGGTCTTCCATAGGCTCGACCGAAGCACAACATCCGCCCGTCTCGATCTTTATATCTCGCACCACAACGACACAGGTCCACATTGGGTAATATTGGGTATATATCCGCGGTTTGTTTCAGAGTATTTTTTAGAGACTTTTTGGAGATTCATATATTCTCGCTATCTTCCAGCTATGTTATAAGCGGGATTATGAATGCGGCCCCTTTATCTGTGACCTTTCATAGTTATCGGCTCATGGTCAGTTGCACCTATCCCCCGATTTTCGTCTTCCCTCTCAAGCTATGCTTGTCTGTCTGTCTGTCTGTGTGTCTGACTGTTTGTCTGTCGGAGCATTATCTCTCGAGTGCCTAAAGATATCGTTCTCTTCTTTTACCAAAAGATTTCGACAGTCCATCGACAGGTCAAGTTCGTAGATGGGCAATATAACTCAAAGGTCAACGTCACGATGACGTCATACGTCCAAAACACATTTTTTGCTCTAGCTCTCTTAACATTGCAGATACAGAGCCGCAATTAGTGTCAAAATACTCAGCTCCTTAAAATCTTTCTGGCTGCTGACATCAGATTTGACGTAGAATGAAAAGTTTTCGCGCCACAGGCAGTTGAAAATAAAAAAAATTTGATTTTTTATTTTTTTTTATAAAGTTTGAGATATCGACTCCTCCTTCTGCACAGACAATGCTACGACCCACCGCCAGGCCAAGTTCGTAGATGGGCCGTGTAGGTCAAAGGTCAAGGTCACAGGAATTTTTCGAAATTCGCTTAACCATTGATAGATAGAACCAAAAAACGGGAAAATTGCTATAACGTCCGTAGTTTCCATTTAATCACGCTGCAAATTATTTCACGTATTGGGTTCATTAGTACCTTCTATACCGTCTTTCTTTTGTGCAAATCGCCCGAATAGTTTTCCTGCTAAAAATTCCCAAAATTTAACATGGGACCCTATGGGACCATTTTGGCGGGAACCAGGCCTCCTCAATTTCTCCATGAAGGGGACATGTCACACAAACGCCACCTTGCGTGAGATATGATATTTGGGCGTAAAGTATTATATTGACCAAGGTCACGCTTTCAAGGTCAATGTCACATTAAGGTCAAGGTTACGAAACATGTTTTTCCGCGTAACTTCGTTAATATTTGGTCTACAGATTCGCGGTTTGTTTCAGAGTATTCTTCAGAAAGATGCGCAAAAGTAATGTGCTCTCCGATTTCACCTCACATTCATAGTTTTTGAGTTATTGGATGCTCAATTTTGACATTGCCGCAAGTGCAAAAAAATCGCTGTGACTACATTAATGCAGGTAGATGACTCATATGTAGTGGAATATGTACCCATATTACTGGCATCATATTTGCCAACTGGCATCAAAATCAAAGCAGTAGTTTGGACGCTAACAAATAATCACTCTTTAACATGGCCAAGCCCATTATAAAGCTTCGATTCGCCAAATGACTGACGGCGTGCCGTGCCAACGTCATGAAATGGGTCTTAACATAGTCGAATTGGTCCCATAACCCAAATTTTCGTCTTCCTTCTCAAGCTCTGCTTGACCGTCTCGGTCTGTCTGTCTGTCTGTCTGTGTGTCTGTCTGTTTGTCTGTCGGAGCATTATCTCTCGAGTGCCTAAAGATATCGTTCTCTTCTTTTACCAAAAGATTTCGACAGTCCATCGACAGGTCAAGTTCGTAGATGGGCAATATAACTCAAAGGTCAACGTCACGATGGCGTCATACGTCCAAAACACATTTTTCACTCTAGCTCTCTTAACATTGCAGCTACAGAGCCGCAATTAGTGTCAAAATACTCAGCTCCTCAAAATCTTTCTCGTTACTGACATCAGATTTGACGTAGAATGAAAAGTTTTCGCGCCACAGGCAGTTAAAAATTAAAAATTTTTGATTTTTCATTTTGTTTTATAAAGTTTGAGATATCGACTCCTCCTTCTACACAGACAATGCTACGATCCACCGTCAGGCCAAGTTCGTAGATGGGCCGTGTAAGTCAAAGGTCAAGGTCACAGGAATTTTTCGAATTTCGCTTAACCATTGAAAGATAGGACCAAAAAACGGAAAAATCGCTATAACGTCCGTAGTTTCCATTTAATCACGCTGCAAATTATTTCACGTATTGGGTTCATTAGTACCTTCTATACCGTCTTTCTTTTGTGCAAATCGCCTGAATAGTTTTCCTGCTAAAAATTCCCAAAGTTTAACATGGGACCCTATGGGAGCATTTTGGCGGGAATCATGCGTCCTTAATTTCTCCATGAAGGGGACATGTCAGACAAACGACACGTTGCGTGAGACATGACATTAGTATTTGGGCGTAAGATATTATATAGACCAAGGTCACGCTTTCAAGGTCAAGGTCACATCAATGTCAAGGTTACGAAAATGTATTCCCGCGTTCCCTCACATTTATAGTTTTCGAGTAATTGGAAGATCAATTTTGACATTGCCGAAAGCGCAAAAAATTCGCTGTGACTACATAAATGCAGGTAGATGACTCATATGTGGTGGAATATGTACCCATATTACTGGCATCATGTTTGCCAAATTGCATCAAAATCAAAGCAGTAGTTTGGACGCTAGCAAATAATCACACGTTAACATGGCCAAGTCCACTATAAGGCCTCGATACGCCAAATGACTGACGGTGTGCCATGCCAAAGTCATGAAATGGGCCTTAACATAGTTGAATTGGTCCCATAACCCAAATTTTCGTCTTCCTTCTCAAGCTGTGCTTGACCGTCTAGTTATATTAACGCTAGGCCGGGGCGCAGGGATTCAGCGAGATCAGACCGAGTGAGGGAGAGAGAGACGGCATAGCTGCATGGGCGTATATGGGCGTATTATGTGAAATGAAAGACCCTAAATGGATACAACTTGCGCTTTGGAGTTACTCTGATAGGAAATAACGAGCAACTGGTGTCAGAACAAGTGGCGATGTGACGACAATGTCAAGAACACGACAAGAAAGGGGATACATTTTTGAGATCAATTTCAAGGTTCCGACAATAGCAGACTGAACTTACGATATCCCGTTATTAGATCTACGTGTTCGCGACTTTCGGTCCTTTGAAAATTAGGTGGTCTTCAAAGGGGGAGATTTGCAACTAAAACACTATAAGCACTTCCAGATATGCAAACCACTTATCAAACGGAGTTATTTTACAATGGGTCTAAGTCCTTAATATTAATATCTAAATTCACAAAAATCAACACAAACCATGAACGATTAGTTCCCAAAACCCCCGCAATTTATTACGTCACAAGATGAACCGGCCTGAGTGCGGCTCTCTAGCCAAACCGCGCCACTGTGGGTGGGGGAAGGGGGGGGGGCAAATAATACAACGCTGGGTTTTGAAGGATTCCGCGCTAAAGCCTCCCCCCGCCCTACTTTCCACCTTCAAAATCCGCTCGGAATGGCTAAATCCGCTCAGAGTATTCGTTTTCTGCACTTCTTCCATAATGTAGAAATGGTGTGTTTAAAATTGTGGTCATAAAGGTAGACATATCTCTATTTTTACTTGAGACTGATGTCCCTTACCTGAGGAAACCAATCCATTTGATAGTTGAAAAATAATGAAGATGAATTGTTGTAATATATTTAGCCTGGCTATTTATGAATCTGTAACAACTGTACAATTAATAATTCAGAAGAGACCCAATCTATTTGACAATTTAAATGATTGAGAAAATGAAGGAGATTATACAGACATGCATCAGCCCAAATTTAGCCGACTCATATCCAATTGTCATATCTTAAAACCTCCATCAAAACAGCACCACGCCATAAACTAAGTCGATCCCATTTATCCTTGTTATGTCATACACATTATTGAGTCTCAGTCACAATGCGACGTATTTTTAACAATCAATCCACTCCCGGGAAATGCGTTTGGTTAGGCAAAATACAATTACTAGTATTTCACATTTAACTTCTAGGCCAAAATTTCTGAGATACTCTTTTCTATGTCTTTAATCGTCTGTTATTTACTGATAATACGACTTGATATTACAATAGAATATAAAACCATTGGAGTTAAAAACCTGAAATCTATAGGTTAAGGTATTTATAACCCCTACTTTACTAACTTGAAATAAATGGTGGATTAATTTTTTTTTAAAGGCGGAGTATTGTGAAACAGTGACCCGCCACCTAGTGAATGCATCGACATTACACTAATTCTGGCTGGGAGCCTCTTAGAGCTGCTCACATGATACTTGCGTGACCAGCTGGTTCCCAGCGAGTACATGGTATGACCCACAATAAGTATGACAAGCTTCGCTTTCAGCAACAGCATATCCACGACAAGTTAATTCAGGTTCCATAAAAACAAAAATTTCACAAGTCATAATAAAAGAAAGCAATATTATTACTAATAATAATAATAGTTATAAGATTAATTCAATGCTTTATAACCGAGCTATATAGAAGTAATTGATAATCAATCACTTTCTAATTATCTAGGTCAGTTTACCTCGTTTGTTGCGGTGGTTAAACCGATGATGCCAGCCTTCCACGTCGTTGGTTCGTATAGCGAGGCCAAAGACGGATTACGTGGCCGGCGGGAAGATTCCACCCAGGATGTCTGTAATCTCACAGGGTTCTCAGTTGGCCATATCCAAGTTAGCCGCAATTATATGGGCAAAAGTCATAAATGAAATTGCGTGACATCAGAATTCGGGCCGCGTGAAGATCCTCGTGAAGATTTACTATAGTTCTGAAATTTTGCCGGCAAAATGGCCGTGTGTATATTCCGCGTTAACAATGCTCATTACGTGAAGATTCCAAAAAAAGTGGAGATGCTCGTTACGGGGCCCGCCCGTAAATATTCCTAAAAAATCGCCAGATTAATCCACTCGGCAAGATGCCGAGACGGACTCCCCCCTCCCGCTCTTCCCCCCGGGTCGCCACCCGATCGTCGAGGCGCAGACTAATCTGCTCCTCTAACTTACTATGGGCCGTATGCAGGAAAGCTGACTAACTTTAGTCCTCGGATTTACACCTAGGACTCAATTAGTCCCTATGCCAGTAAGCGGACTAACGTTAGACCCATGTTTAGCACGCCCGACTAAGGCTCAAAATTTAGTCCTGGTCGGAGGGTGGATTAATTCACGGTCTAAGTGGAATCTAGTTAAGAAAGAGGAGCAAAAAGCCACCCAGAACGAGCGGATAATAAACCCAGTAGGACGGAAAAAAACCCGGGGATGTTGCGGTAAATACCGGTACAACTTAAACATATTGCGGCAAATATCGGTACAATTTAAACATATTGTGTTAAATATTGCATCATTTACCGTATAATAAAGGACCATGTGTGGCAAGTGGGCGATTAACGCGTAATCGAGTTTTCTTTATACGCCACTTGCGTTTGTTTGCAAAACGTAAACATTTCAACAAATACAATATGCCTGCGAGTTCATTATGTGTTACAGGGCGTAACCGATATACAAAACAAACTGTTCATGAGCAAGTAATTATATTCATATTAGTAAATCATATCACGTGAAGTGGAGCCCCCCTTTTTTACCGCCCAAATCCGCTCGGTCGGGACGTTTTACCGCAAAATTCACTTCGGTCGGGGTATTTATCTGCGGCATTGCAACCCACTCTATGAACGCACATTTTCAGAACCCCCCCCCCCCCTCCCGATCACAAGTTTTTCAATATCCGCTCTGCTGTAGGGGGTATCCATTTCATCATCAATGTCCGTTCTATTCGGGTAGCTTTTTTATCGCATATATCCGCTCTCTCAGGCATCAAGACACGCGGACGCGCCCCCACCCCCCCGCCAGATTTGTATAATAGTGCCCCCCCCCCCCAACGCCTCCCCGGGGTGCTTTTCCTCATCCTTCCGATTCTGGGCTCGTTCGAAATCACCGACTTCTCTGCGGTCGATTTCATGAGCTTCCATTGTTCTATTAGCCTTGCGGCATCACGACCTATTCAATCGAATCTCACAATAAACTGATGATGCAAATTTGTCGAAAGAAACGCGTCACTGAAGCCTAAAGCCTAGCTCACACTGTGCCGGTGTTGGCTACGGTTTACCCCGGTCCTCCACGGTCCTTCCCGGTCTACATACCGGGACAAACCGGGGCCATCTCGCAACATTTTGGTGCGAAGACAGTAGGGCACGGTGTTACTACGGTGCTGGTACGGTATGCCACGGTATATCAAGGTGTCACCACGGTGGATGCCGGTGCTACTACGGTTTTACTAAGGATTGACTACGGATCATCACGGTAGGCCAAGGCTGATCCAGGTACCACTAAGGTATCACCACGGTTTGTCCCGGTTTACCAGGGTTATGCTACGGTCCACCAAGGTTATGCTACGGTCCACCAAGATTATGCTACGGTCCACCAAGGTTATGCTACGGTCCACCAAGGTTATGCTACGGTCCACCAAGGTTATGCTACGGTCCACCAAGGTTATGCTACGGTCCACCAAGGTGGTACTACGGTTGTGCCCGGTCGTGCCACGGTCTCACTACGGTGACACTACGGTAACCGTGTCAGGGCGTTGCCTCATGGTTGTCAGCAGGCACCTGAACCTGTGTGCTAGGATGCCGAAAGCGTTCTCAGCTATCCTTCGAGCCCTAGACAGCCGGTAATTGAAGATTCTCTCATCATTAGTGAGTTTCATGAGCCAGGTCCTCATGGCGAAGGCGTCATCAGCCGTATGGTATGTCCTTGTCATCACCAGCCAGTGCATTGGGAGGGGGGAGTCCTATGGTCCCTTTCTCAATGGAGTTGTTGAATACCTGGGCATCTCCGGAAGATCCATTGGCACCAACGTCCACCCAGGTGAATTTGTAGTCTGCGTCCACCAGAGCCATGAGGATGATCGCATGGAAGCCCTTGTAGTTGTAGTAGATTGATCCCCCTTTGTTTGGACACCTAATGGCTATGTGTTTGCCTTCCAGAGCACCGATACAATTATGGAATTGCCATCTCTGCAGAAATTTCTCAGCTATAGATGTCCATTCTTGTGGGATGGTTGGACATTCTGTGACTTCTTCAGCATACTCATCTATAATGGCTTCGCACACTTCACGAATTAACAGCGAAATGGTGTTATCAGGTACCCGGAAACCATACACGAGTGAGTGGTAGTTATCACCTGAGGCTAGGTACCTCAGTGTTATGGCCTTCAACTTCAACCCAGGTTCTAGAGCCTTGCGAAACCATCTGTCTTGCTTCGTGATTCTGTTCTCCAGTCGTAGGAGTAGTTCTTTTAACATTTCTTGATCCACACGTAGGAAGTTCTGGAAGGATCTCACATTTTCAACACACAATTCGTTCATCAGACGTGTGTACTGCCCTAGTGTTACTCGCCTCTCGGCCCAAGGTCTCACCCACACAGTTCTCTGTTTGCTGCCCCTCTTTGTTTTTATTCTTCTGTTTTGCTGAATAATTTAGAGCATCGCCATGTTGTTTGTAGCCTGCTGTCTGTTCAACTGCAGTTGCCAGTTCATCAGTTGAAGTCTGTTCCAGCACTTGTTGACGACAAGATCTATGATGCGTCTCTTTCCAGGGATGAAGCACAAAGTGATTTGAAACAAATATTATACCCACTTTTATACTAACCTAGTGCTGACGTGACGCACCATAGCCCCAGAACGCCGCGGTCACCCCCGGTTGCCAGGGATAGCCCCGGTAGCTTGCACGGTGGTACTACGGTGGAGCCCAGTTGTACTACGGTGGCACTAAGGTTTCACAAGGTTTGGAAATACCGGGGCTCGGTCCCGGTTCATGCCGGTAGTTTTGAACAGTTCAAAACCACCGGGGCGACCGTCGGTTCACCACGGTTCACCACGGTACACCCCGGATTGACTACGGACTCGCTACGGTTGCACAGGGTTGTCCAAGGTTGTCCCCGGTTTTCAGAACCGGGATAAACCGGGACTATGAACCGGCACAGTGTGAGCTACGCTTCCCACTGGGATCCCGGTGGACCCCGGTAGACGCCGGCACGAGAATCGGGGCCTACCGGGCTCGGCCGGGGTGGATACCGTGTTGACTCCGGGGTGTACCGGGGTGTACCGGGGTGTACCGGGGTCTAACTGGGGGTACCGGGGCCTGCCGGGATAAAGATTTGAATTTTTGAACATGTTCAAAAATTCAAATCAATAATGTGGACCCAAAAATGCATCTCCTTTAAAAATGTATAGAGATCTTCAGTCTGCCGGGGTCTACCGGGTGCCGGGGTCTACCGGGTGCCGGGGTCTACCGGCGTGTGCCGTGTTGGCACGGTGTTCACGCCGTGTTCACGCCGGGGTCTACCGGCGTGTGCCGTGTTGGCACCGTGTTCACGCCGTGTTCACGCCGGGGTCTACCGGCCTCTACCGGGCTCTACCGGGGTGTGCCGTGTTGACACCGGGGTGTACCGTGTGACTGCCGGGGTCTACCGTGGTCACACCGGGCTCTGCCGTGTTGGCACCGTGTCGACGCCGTGTTCACGCCATGCTGGCGCCGTGTTCTACCGAGGCTCCTCGGATACTATGCGGTGCAAATATCTTCTTGTCGATGCCAGAGGCACATGGAGTGAGTTTAAACCTTACCATGCCGACAACATTATCTAGCCTATATGCCTGGGTCACTGAATCCAGATTCATCCAGTGCAGTTGCCTGACACCGCATAGGCGTAGGAATATTGTTGCGATTGGGGAGGGGGGGGAGGGGGCACAACTAATACGTACCAGGTCCTATACAGGACCTGATATGACACGCCCATACAAAGATCTAGGAATTTGCCAATGCGGGGTTGCTCTCTAAAAACGTGCGACCGGGGGGCGGGGAGGGGCGGTACTGTCTAAAAAAACTTGCGACCGGGGAGTGGGGGGCGGGGGGGTGTTCAGCGGCCACCGGCCCCCGCTTCGCCGTTCCCCCACCACCCCACTGCCACCAACCCTCAAAGGGAGGAGGTGATGAAGATGCACGACGGCCTCTGCACCCAAATTTCTGCCCTACCAGATTTTACCGATCCCGGCTTTCCCGCCCTATCAAATCCGGTCGCGCAAAATCACAATCAGAACGATATCTTATCCCCCCCCCCTCCCCCCACCCCTGGCATCCGTCCCCCAACCAAGACCTCCGGTGCAGCTCGGTAACCCCACCAAAGACAAACCTTCTACAAAATCCACACCCTACGAGGATCTTGAAGCTATTGTTAAATTTACAAAAACGTTTCTGTTGATACGATACCGTTCAGGATACGGCGCTACCATTCAACCACGTGCTTTTGTTTACATTCTAACATGGTATTTCCTAGGTGGCGCCTCGGTTTGTTTTGTTACAATTGGCCCATAGGGGAAGTTCACAATTGGGCATCCTATCAAAGAACTTGTATATTATTCTTTGATCCTATTATATACTATCCTTGGTGAGCACTCGCTGCCAGGCGGCGTTTGTTGACATCCGGCGAGCGGCGGAGCATTCAAAACGAAGCGAGAGGTGACAAAAATCGCCCGGATTACAAGAAAATACACTACCGACCAAAGAAATGACTGTCCGACGAAAGTCATAAAAGCTTCAGGAATCTAATGGAGCAACTTGACGGGTAGGCACTGCATAGTTATTCTGTTAGGACCTTCAACTTGAGCCACCGGTCCGCGATTTCTAATCTTCGGCCTGGTGAGCGACATGGTTATCACCCTTGCTCCGTTTACGGGCGTGGTAAGAGAGGCATGTACCAGGGATAAACGGTTACAATGTTAAAATCCTTCGACGTTAGTAGGGAATCGACTGTAGCTTTTATTATAATGTGTGCTCGAACAATCATAGTGTTCACATATTCTATGTATAAATTAAATCAAACGTTAACGGTGCTTTTATTACAAACTTTGCAGGGAATGGTTGCTCGAGTTACCATTCAGCAGACGCACTGAAACGCATTGCGCAAATTTGGAGGCCGCGTAGCTCAGTCGGCAGAGCGTTTTCCTTTTGATATTGGGGTCATGCGTTCAATTCCCGAGGGGTGCAATTAATTTTTTCGCTCCACTTAATGCAACAATCTCTGATAAAATGTGTTCCTTCCCACGGTCATCACTGTTATAAGATTAGTCTTGTGCATCTTGGCGTAAGCGACCTATTAATTCGTGCCACGGCACAGGCACGGTAAATCAGTAGGATTAGGCCTGCATGCATGGAGGGGGGCGAGAGTAGAATCCTATTGCCACATATATTAGCCCCTTCATGAAATAAAATATGTCCGCATTCCATATATTCCTACCCAACATAATACCTACCCATGCCCCGATCGAACCTAGGCCTACCGGGAAATATGCTAACACAGGATTCCACAACGCTGGCGTGCTCAAGTAGGCCTATTCAGGTAGACCTATCTATCATATGGGGGCAAGGGTTATTTGGGTTCCTCGGGATTGGGCTTTTCATTTCACCGTGAACTGGGAATGAGGAAAATAGTAGTTTCGTGAACTGGGAATGAGGTATTAGCCGAACTGGGAATTTTAATATTAAATAACCGTGAATCGGAAATCGTCGATTTAGTATCGTGTACCCCCCCCCCCCCCTCATATGGATAGTATTCCTAGGCCTAATAGCAAAGAATGACTCCGGGTCATCCGATTCACTACTTAATAAAAATACTAGTAGGCCCCTAGGTCTATAGACTGACATGTTACAGCACAAAGATCCTAGCTAACGTCGAAAGCTAGTTAAACAATATAAGAGAGGAATATATGAATTGACCCTTGTTGCATGCCGCGGGAAATACTCTTCCGTTTCAAATATTCTCGCTCCAAAAGACTCTCACTTTTCACATGGACTTGCTCCAGAACACACCCACCCTTTTGTTCTGCCTGAAATCGGTCATTTTATTACTTAAAACACCGGGGAGCTATTTCGCAGCCAACCGGCAGCGGTGTCTCCCACTAGATTTTACGCGTTGAACGAGTCACGCAGTTTGTGTTTGCAGGCACAGCCTCGTTTTGGCGTCAATATGGCGATTCCGTGAATAAGGCGAATGTTACCCCGGGTTATAGGCCATAACGTCGCCGCGCCTTCAGTGATTTGGCGTATCGAGGTTTTTATAATGAGATTGACCATGTTACAGTGTGATTATTATTATATTTTAGGCGTTCAAACTATTGGTTCGATTTCGATTGGCACCCATGCCATGATGTCACTAACATTGGTAGGCCTACATATTCCACCGCATACGGGTATCCTACCTGCATTCCTGTTGTCACGGCGATTTTTCACAATGTTGTCAACGCTAAACTTGCATTAGCTGATTACTCGAAAAACTTTCGGTATCCGGAAAAGGGTGAGCCAATGTCCCTTTTCCGGCTGTCTCTGCAAGAATACTCTCGAATAAACAATAACTCTGAACCGAATATTAACGGTGTTACGCGAAAACATGTTTCGTGATCTTGACATTGCCTGTAACATTGGCCTTGGATGCGTGACCTTGATCAATATAGTTCTTTGCGCCCAAATGTTATGTCTTACGTAACGTATCGTTTGTCTGACTTGCCCCCTTTATTGAGAAATTGAGGAGGTCATTTTCTCTTATGGTCCCATGTTAAAATTTGGGATTATTAAATTAAAACTGTGACAGTAGTAAAAAAAATCTTATTTTGGGTCCTATATTTCAAATCGTAGATTTTCGTCTTAAAGAGACCGTCAAGCGTCCAACTTGAACATTGAACAAGACCGACGACGACGTACAGTATCGACCAAGTTATAGGCCGAAACGTCACCTCACGCAGATCCCGACCTGAGCCTTCTGATCCATATCTGAGCTCTCAGATCCGGATTGAACTCCTAGAATCTGAATTTGACCCCTAGAATCTGTATTCGACCCCTAGTATCCCGATTGAAGCTTATGATCCGGATTTGACCCTTAGAATCCGGATTTGAGCCTTAGAATCCGGATTGACCCCTAGGATCCAGATTGATCCTTCAGATCTTGAGTATATTCCCCACATCTGGATTAGACATCTAGAATCCGGATTCGATCCTTAGTATCCCAATTTGATGTGGATCGCGGTTTTACCCCTAAGATCCTGATTGGACCTGAAGTATCCGGATTTTATCAGATCCAGATTCACACATCATAACCTGATTTGACTCCTCCGATCCGAACTGACCCTTAAGATCAAGAATTGACTCCTAGGATCCGAAATTGATCACTAAGATCCGGATTGACCAATCAGACCCGGAAGGCTAAGATCCCGATTTGACCCTGTAGATCCATATTTGATACTGTAGATCCAGATGTTATGCTTTAGATCCAAATTTGAGCCCTAGGATCCGGATTGGCCCCTCAGATCCCGATTTGACCCTATTGATCCTTATTTTGACCCCTCAGATCCGGATTGGATCCTGGAATCCCGATTCGACCCCTAGTATAACGATTAACCCGTCAAAGATCAGATTTTGTACTCTTCAGATCCCGATTTGACCCTTCATATGACTTTGAACTTGCAGTGACCTTGGCTACTTGACCTTGATCAATATCGTCATCAGCACCCAAATACCAATTTTTTGGTGCGGGGTCGTTTGACTGAACGGTTGTCTTGATAGAAACATTGAAGAGGCCATGTTCCCGCCAAAATGCTCCCATAGGGTTCATTGTTAAAATTTGACAATTGGCCCAATATGTAAAATAATTTGTATCAATCCCCATTTTGGTCCTATCTTTCAATGGTTAGGCAAAATATGAAAAAATCCTGTGACTTTGACCTTTGATCTGCATCAACGAACTTACCCTCACAATGGCCATGCGGAATCTGTTTGTGAATTTAGAAGTCTATATCTGAAGGCGTTCGATACTTATTGCAAAACATTGCAAACAGACATACACACAGACATTCACACAGGCAGACAGTAATTGTTTTGCCTTAGCAAAGTTTAATATTGGACCGACTGACATAATGAGCAAACTCGTAGATGCTTATCCTTAACAAATACAACTACAAACTGAACATTGTAGAATAAGTAAAAAAAGTTGAACCCTAGCATTTCTTTGGTAGCTCTGTATAATCCTGCGGTAACCCGAATATGCACATTACGCATCGGTAAACCGCCCGACACTTCTTTTATCCGGGTAGGGGTGCGCGCGCATTAATTCGAAATGCTGATGTGTTCCGTTCAAAACAGCACGGGACATTCGGGAGAAGATGGCGGCTGATTGAAAGGTGATGAGAGTAGGTTGGTTCCACTACCCCTACGTGCACCGGATGTGAACGGGCTGTGCATTTCATTGGAATAAGCATATCTTTGTCGGCACACCCGGAAGTTCCCCGTCATGTATTGCGGGTGGGCGTCCCAGGCGGGATACCGAACCTAGCCCAAAGACATGCGCCCACTCGTTCTCATATGCCATCCTGATCCGCGGGAGGCAGAAACTTTGACAAGCCGAACATCCATATATACATATATTATTCCTGCCAATACTATTATCGCGGGACGTAAATGTAAGAAGGTATTACACAAATTCCGACTTCCATTTGCTTAGTTATTCTAATATAAATGCAAAATAGTGTTAGTTCACATTCAGGATGCTTTAGCTACTTTTGGTCGTATCGAGACATTTCCCATAGGGGGCAATTGTCCGGGAGGGAGTTGTCCGGGAGGGAGTTGTCCGGAGGAGGGGGGGGGGGGGTTGTCCGGGGGGAATTGTCGAGGGGGAGATGTCCTGCCATGTCTCCGGGGGTAATCTCCTACTCTTTGCGAAGAAGGACATAGGATCTTTATCCTGCGACCACACAGACAATGGGGGCCGGCGCGATAGCTCATTGGGTTAGAGCGCTCGCCTTGAGTGCTCTGGCCACCTGACAACCTAACGGCACGTGGATCGGTGGTTGGAGCCCTGCTAGCTGTGGCCATGTCTGTGTGGTCGCAGGATGAAGATCCCATGTCGGGTTACCCCCGAGGACATGGCTCCACTCTCCCTTTCTTCTCCCGTTGACGCGATATGACCAAAAGTGGTTAAAGTGTCCTCAATAACCAACCAACCACACAAACCTGGCCACGGCTCTAGCCCACTGGAGTTTTTTTTTATGGAGGCAATGCCACAATGGATATAAAGACTACAACCAACAAACTTGCAAGTCGAAGTGAGCAACAATTGAAAAACTAACTACTCGTGACCAGTCACATGGGCGGCGGACCACGGTACAGGTGAAATTAATCGCTCTTACCAACCTTGCTCATGGCGAGTTTCTTGTCTCACACAGTCAATCGCCAGCGTTTTTGATGACGCTGGCCTGGTGTGGCGTCTTGTTGACCGTAATGAACAGTGATGTTGGTGGCCGATGGATGTTTTGTTTGTAGAAGCTTGGTGATGAGTTTAACGGAGACCCATATCCCTCTTAACTGTTCAGGGGCGGATCTAGGGGGGGGGGGGTTAACCCCCCCCCCCTTGGGAGCCAGAACATACGACATACATGTTAACATACATGTTAAAGTCCCAAGTGTTCAGAGAGCACCCCCCCCCCCTTGGGAAACGGAACATACACTATTAAAGTCGGGTTCTCCTAGGCCCCCCTCACAAGTCTTCAGCCTCCCCCCCCCGGTCGCAAGTCTTCACAGAGCAACCCCCCACCCCTTGGCAAATTCCTAGATCCGCCCCTGCTGTTGATAACTTTCCAATATTTTGTATGTAACAGAAGCAAATGAGATTGAAGCCATTTATTTATCTGTGTTGCTGTTGATTGTTAGGAAGCGTTTGATAGAATATACCTCCAACGCCCCATTATATTCTTTAATTTTGGCGATTTAAGTATACGTTGGGATGAATTATGTTATAATAAAATAATGGATGGTAAACAAGTTGTTTTCAACTGTCTGAGGCTTGCGTCACGGTTGTCCGCTATCCCTCGTACAAATAAATGCGACTAAACGTATTTTTTGGCGATAAAGCTGCGACGGAATACGGTGAGGGGGCTTCTCCGAGAGAAGTCGTCAGCCCGCCATACCCTATCCAGCGAATGGCAATCCAGCACTGCTTGTTTCGCTGGCCACCGGCAATCAACTATTGATACGCCTTTTGGCGCCTGAGTCAGAGTTAACACGACTGGGGAGAGCTAATCCACGCGTCCAGAACAAAGCGTGTCACATTGCATGACGGTGAAAACAATGTTGGGATTAACTAGTACATGTACAGCGCGAATAACACGTGAGCTATTCGAAAGCATTGGTACACGAGCACACCGAAGGATGGTTTGCGCAGAGCTTAACTATAATTTCCCGCCAAAAGTCAGAGCTGTTCAACCTACCGAGACAAACCTGATGAATACAACCAGTAACACCCGGATGTTGCCAAGCTGTTAAAACCTGCCCTCGGCGACAGAATTCAAACATTGCAAGTTCTTCAACCAAGGCGGACGGACAAAATGAAGTGAGACATCAGTCTACGACGAGTGAGGTCAGTACAAATATTTATTGCTTGTATGCATGGTTCGCAATGTTCTACAAATGCATGTAGGTCTATATGATAATAACGTCAAGTTTGCAACGTATAATTACGAAATGTATTGTGTAGCCAAATATCTCTCTTCGAAGCCGACTGTTACCGTTCTCTGTTCCCGTTCTCTGTTCTCGTTATCGTTCTCTGTTCTCGTTCTCTGTTCTCGTTATCGTTCTCTGTTCTCGTTCTCTGTTCTTGTTCTCTGTTCTCGTTCTCTGTTCTCTGTTAGCTGTTCCCGTTCTCTGTTCGCTGTTAGCTGTTCCCGTTCTCTGTTCTGTTATCGTTCTCTGTTCTCTGTTCTCTGTTACGGTTCTCTGTTCTCTGTTACCGTTCTGTTCTCTGTTCTCCATTACCGTTTTCTGTTCTGTTACCGTTTTCTGTTCTCTGTTACCGTTCTCTGTTCTCTGTTACCGTTCTCTGTTCTCTGTTACCGTTCTCTGTTCTCTGTTACAGTTCTCTGTTCTCTGTTACCGTTCTCTGTTCTCTGTTACCGTTCTCTGTTCTCTGTTACTGTTCTCTGTTAGCTGTTAACGTTCTCTGTTCTCTGTTACCGTTCTCTGTTCTCTGTTACCGTTCTCTGTTCTCTGTTACCGTTTTCTGTTCTCTGTTACTGTTCTCTGTTACCGTTCTCTGTTCTCTGTTACCGTTCTCTGTTACTGTTCTCTGTTCTCTGTTACCGTTCTCTGTTCTCTGTTCTCTGTTAGCTGTTACCGTTCTCTGTTCTCTGTTACCGTTCTCTGTTCTCTGTTACCGTTCTCTGTTCTCTGTTACCGTTCTCTGTTCTCTGTTACTGTTCTCTGTTAGCCGTTACCGTTCTCTGTTCTCTGTTAGCTGTTACCGTTCTCTGTTCTCTGTTACTGTTCTCTGTTACCGTTCTCTGTTCTCTGTTACTGTTCTCTGTTACCGTTCTCTGTTCTCTGTTCTCGTTCTCTGTTCTCGTTCTCTGTTCTCGTTCTCTGTTCTCGTTCTCTGTTCTCGTTCTCTGTTCTCGTTCTCTGTTCCCGTTCTCTGTTAGCTGTTCCCGTTCTCTGTTAGCTGTTCCCGTTCTGTTCTCTGTTACCGTTCTCTGTTCTCTGTTAGCTGTTCCCGTTCTCTGTTAGCTGTTCCCGTTCTGTTCTCTGTTACCGTTCTCTGTTCTCTGTTCTCTGTTACCGTTCTCTGTTCTCTGTTACCGTTCTCTGTTCTCTGTTAGCTGTTACCGTTCTCTGTTCTCTGTTAGCTGTTACCGTTTTCTGTTTTGTGTTCTCTGTTATCTGTTCTCTGTTACCGTTCTCTGTTACCGTTCTCTGTTCTCTGTTACCGTTCTCTGTTCTCTGTTCTCGTTCTCTGTTCTCGTTCTCTGTTCTCGTTCTCTGTTCCCGTTCTCTGTTAGCTGTTCCCGTTCTGTTCTGTTACCGTTCTCTGTTCTCTGTTCTCTGTTACCGTTCTCTGTTCTCTGTTCTCTGTTACCGTTCTCTGTTCTCTGTTACCGTTCTCTGTTAGCTGTTACTGTTCTCTGTTCTCGTTCTCTGTTCTCGTTCTCTGTTCTTGTTCTCGTTCTCTGTTCTCGTTCTCTGTTCTCGTTCTCTGTTCCCGTTCTCTGTTCCCGTTCTCTGTTAGCTGTTCCCGTTCTATGTTAGCTGTTCCCGTTCTCTGTTCCCGTTCTCTGTTCTCTGTTACCGTTCTCTGTTCTCTGTTCTCTGTTACCGTTCTCTGTTCTCTGTTACCGTTCTCTGTTCTCTGTTCTCGTTCTCTGTTCTCGTTCTCTGTTCCCGTTCTCTGTTAGCTGTTCTCTGTTACCGTTCTCTGTTCTCTGTTCTCTGTTACCGTTCTCTGTTCTCTGTTACCGTTCTCTGTTAGCTGTTACCGTTCTCTGTTCTCTGTTAGCTGTTACCGTTCTCTGTTCTCTGTTAGCTGTTACCGTTTTCTGTTTTGTGTTCTCTGTTCTCTGTTATCTGTTCTCTGTTACCGTTCTCTGTTACCGTTCTCTGTTCTCTGTTACCGTTCTCTGTTCTCTGTTACCGTTCTCTGTTCTCTGTTCTGTTACCGCTCTCTGTTCTATGTTAGCTGTTACCGTTCTTTGCCTTTTTTACGCTCAGATCCCGACGACCCAAGGAGAAAAGACGTGCGTGGACATGGCGACCTATCCCGAACTGGGTGAGTGTTGATCACTTTCCAAGCCTAATCTAGTGATATTCGATCCCAAGCCATACTCCAGATGTCGCTGAGTATGAAATATACTCAGTTGTAATATGTAATTAATCTATGTCAATGAGGCTAAATATCCATTGCTTTTTGCCTATATTGCGCAGTAACCCATTCCCCTAAACTAATCTTTGCTTTTTTACGCTCAGATCCGGAAGACCCAAGGAGAAAAGACGACCTGGATAGGACAAGACGTCACGCCAGTTGCAACGGTAATGTATTTGGGGCACCCACCATTTATGTGTGTTTAGTTTCCCTGGTTCCAGACTCTGTCCTGGCCGGAAACGAGGACGACTGCAGCCGCCGGTGCCTGCGTGGACATCTCGATCGAGACAGTGAAGGAATGTCTCGGTAAAGACTGGTAGAATGTGAACTAATCTTCGAATTGTGCTTTCATTATTAAAGCTGATCAGGACCTGGAACATTGCGGCGGTGGTAGGCCTTACAGGGGATCCTTTTAATATAAAGTCGTTAATAGAGCTCGTAAACCATTTTTTAATGAGATTCATCATGACAGTAAGAATACCATGCTGTACCCTCAGATATACGGTATGAAGTAATGGATCATGCTGTAGTGTATTGTATATATGGCACGGAGTAATGAATCCGGCTATAGTTTACGAGCTTATAATCTTAATGGTATGATCCCCATAACGATCGAGACAGTGAAGGGATGTCTCGGTAAAGACTGGTGGAATGTGAGCTAATCTTCGAATTGTGCTTTCATTATTACAGATGATAGCGGCCGAAATCGACCAGGACCTGGAACATTGCGGCGGTGGTAGGCCTTACAGGGGATCCTTTTAATATAAAGTCGTAAATGGAGCTCGTAAACCATTTTTTAATGAGATTCATCATGACAGTAAGAATATCATGTTGTACTTACAGATATACGGTATGAAGTAATGGATCATGCTGTAGTGTATTGTATATATGGCACGGAGTAATGAATCCGGCTATAGTTTACGAGCTTATAAGCTTAATGGTATGATCCCAATAACGATCGAGACAGTGAAGGAATGTCTCGGCAAAGACTCGTCGAATGTGCTCTAATTTTCGTATTGATCCTCTTGTATCGCAGGTGCTTGCGGTCATAGAAAACCAGGAGCTGCGGGCTTCCGGAAGGAGAAGTACTAAAAGGGGAGCATAATTTGACTATACTGTCGAAACTAGTCCTCGTAAACCTTTTATAAATACGAGATATGTATTAGTATCTATCAAGTAAATATTAATTGAATTTAAATAATTCAGAATCGTTGTATATAGACAGTCTACGCTGCTTGTTTTTTGCCGTTGCCGGTGAAAAACCGATGAGAAAAGGGCAATGTATACCTTAAATGTGTCCGCAAGTTCATAGCAGACGTATGTCTGTGTCTCATTTTCTCTCATCGCCATTCCACTTGCTAAGTTACTTCGCTCTGCGTACCCTAACATTTGACCCTTGTCCCTGACCCTAACCCATGATCCGCTAACCCGTAACCTCCTCTAATCCCCTAACCCCTTGCCTTAGCCATAACCAAGCTTGTGGAATGGCGGTACATAAGACCCTAGAACAGACCACACAGTCATAAGACACGTGGAAACTTAAGGTTATTTGTTATTATCGCATCTATGGCTATGCCTGATCAACACATCAGATTTCGTTATATACTTAATACGGTGTTGCATTTACCCGCATATATATATTGAATATTGCTTGAAAATAGTTTTTGAATGAAAATGTTCCACGTTCTTTTAATATACAGCGGATGAAAGGTGTTTTTTGATTATTCCGGGCTGCATCTAGTCTTCCTGACGTCCACCACTAACGATACAACTGCCTCCCGTCAACGGGTTCTAAGAATCAACCGCTACAGCAGGATGAGGCATCCTTTCCTCTGTCGTGGCGGCAATAATAATAGCCAGACCTATTACAACGCTGCAAAGTACTTCTGCAGGAACAATCGCTGTCTGAGTGCAGATGAAAAGCTGGCAATCGAACTGTTGAAACTGTGCGCCAAATTTCAGTGGAAATGATAGTTGGCTAGTCGCATAAAACATTGACTGCAAGAACCGACAGACTGGTCTCGTAGACACGTCAGGCGAAATCGGCAACAACTGACAACCGCATTGTAGTATGTTCACATTATCTGATACACGGATTGTAATAAATGAAGTGAAGTTACAAACTTACACGAAACCGTTCCTGAGAAGAATTAAAATAAAAAAATGTCAACCGTGCGTCATTGGGTCATATGTCGAAAGAACGCATTCCCCTCACGCACAACCCAGGGCAATCACCCTTACCCTTCACACACCCGGGACTGATCCAACCCCATCAAACTCCCATGATTTCCCGCGTCCCCCATCACCCACACCCAGGACTCTCCCGTCCCCCCTCACCCACACCCAGGACGCCTACCCGCCCCCCTTTACACAGTCCGAACGGAACCCCCTCTTACATACAACCAGCCCGCCCTCCCCTTACGCACCCCTAGGACAACCACCCCGTCCCCGTTCACACACATCCTTGACGGACCCCCCCACCCCCCTTAGGTGCACCCAGGACGCAATCTCCACTATCCCCCTCATACGCGCCCGGAACTGACACCCCCAACCACCTCCGCTTCCGCCCCCGCTCTCTCATACAACCAGTGCGCCCTTCCCTCAAGCAGCCTTAGGTTAACTACCCTCTCCCCTTCACACCCAGCCCAAACGGACCCCCTTCTGTGGCATACAATGTCGAGAAATGTCCATTTGACAATATGAAATATCTAAATACACGTGTCATTATTCGCCATGAAGGTCATGTACAATTACAGTATACCAGAAATGTGTAGTAATAATATAGAATTTGTGAAAGTGCTCATGTTAATAGTTATATTAACAACTATTGCGGCTCCGGGCTGTGGCTCCGGGCTGTGGCTCCGGGCTGTGGCTCCGGGCTATGGCTCCGTGATATAACTCCGGGCTGTGGCTCCGGGCTGTGGCTCCGGGCTATCATTCCGGGATATAACTCCGGGATGCGGCTCCGGGCTATCGCTTAGGGATATAACTCTTCGGCTATGGCTTCGGGCTCCGGTCCCCGGGTTAAGGCGCCGGGCTATGGCTCCGGGCGCCGGGCTATGGCTCCGGGCGCCGGGCTATGACTCCGGGCGCCGGGCTATGGCTCTAGTCGCCGGTATAAGGCTCCGAGCGCCGTAGTAAGGCTACGGGCGCCATAGTAAGGCTACGGGTGCCGGGCTATGGCTCCGGGCGCCGGGGTAAGGCCATGGGAGCCGGGCTATGGTTCCAGTTTCCGGTGTAAGGCTCCGGGCTATGGCTCCGAGCGGTCGCAGAGCTATGGCTGCGGGCTCTGGTTCCGAGCTATGGCTGCGGGCTGTGGCTCCGAGCTATGGCTCCGGGCTGTGGCTCCGAGCTGTGGCTGGGGGCTGTGGCTCCGAGCTATGGATGTGGGCTATCGCCCCGGGTGTCGGGGTAAGGCCAAGGGAGCCGGGTTATGGCTCCAGTCCCCGGTGTAAGGCTCCGGGCGTCGGGGTAAGGCTCCGGGCACCGAGGTAAGGCTCCAGGCACCGGGGTAAGGCTCCGGGCACCGGGGTAAAGCTCCGGGCGCCAGGGTCAGGCTCCGGGCGTCGGGCTATGGCTTCGGGCGTCAGGCCATGGCTCCGGGCGTCAGACTATGACTTCGGGCGTCAGGCCATGGCTTCGGACGCCGGGCTATGGCTCTGGTTGCTAGGCTATGACTATGCATTAAATGGCACACTATTAAAATACGTTGTTGACTTTTACTTTTGCCCTAATATGTGCATAACCGATCTACGTATTATTTGCCAACATCGTGATCCTGCAATATGCCAGTTAATACACATTTTTACATGTTAACAGCTGGCTCGTGCCCGGTCATAGCGTCGTTAAGACTGGGGGGCAGTTGTCATAAGAGTCTCGGAAAAACTTGCGACCGGGGGGGCGGGGGGGCTGCTCGGACAAGCGGACTTTAACAGCGATGTAGTTTGAAGACTGTACAGAAAGGGGAGGTACTTAAACGGTGATAGCGGCGAAGCTAGAATGGAGGACGCAGGAACGGGAGGCACCGGGAAGGGTGACAGAAGACGGGGTGCTAGACGGGGAGGTACCGGAAAGGAAAAAAACGGTGTAGTTTGTTGTAGGACAGTGTAGTTGCTTTAGGACGGTTATCAGAAGAGGGACCGAAGATGGTGACAACAGTGTGATTGGAAGATAGGATGCTGCCAGGGGAGGGACGGACAAGGTGACAGCGTTGGAGATGGAAGACTGGGGCCAACATTTAAGACTTTAGGACCCAAAACGTCATAGTGACGAAAACATCATACCACACTGCCTATGGTATGACGTCATCAGGGAGCAAATGTACAGTTTAACACTCTGCCTCGATCGCTGTTTTTATTGACGGAGGTTATGAATGTATGAGGCAGAAACTCTTTAGTTGCAGATATATATATTAAGTGCTTTCCAAAACGATGCAATGTGGGGTACCCCCCCCCCCCGGGTTTATCCCTTGGCACTTTCTACTCCTAGAAACCTTTGATTTCCTTCTTTTCCTACGCCTTACTTGCGGTCACTTTAATCGTCAAGCAATCACTTCTTTAAGTAGCCCTTCCCTGCCTCCTTTAAAAACGTAACGCAAGGTTGTGTGGGCGATAACCACCATAGTTGAAGTCAAACTTAAAACTGTGGATTTCATTCTGCCAAGGGCTGACTTTTTCATCTCTATGACATTTTGGGTTCTAACAGACGTAGTTGCTCACTAGAACCCGCGCTATTGATCAAATGTAGGAGAAAAACTGTGTGTTTAGTCAGGCATCGTAGTATATTATATGCTTTATCATGAACACATTCCTCGTGGTGCAGAACAAGTAAGGGTTCTTTATTATAATTCCAGCGTTGACCATATGGTAGAGAATTACAAGTTGTCTGGCACGCATATGTCACCCGTGAGAGCTGATGTTGATGTCGAAATAATTATCTGTGAAACATGTCCAGTCTAAACAGTTTTCGTTTAGTTTGCCGTTTAAGTTTAACAATCAACATTTTAAGTTCAATCGACATGGTTTTTAGAGCCTTACCTTTCGGGTATGACGACATTAGGTCTCCCTGACGATATTTGGACACCCGTTGTAACGATATTAAGAACCCGGTTTCCTAATATCATCAGTTTTACACCACGCCCATAAAATTTCTCATAATTAATCACGCAACAGAACTAATTTATTTTTCTTTTCACCAACGGTAGCGGACTTAATCTTTTAAAAGGAACAATTAAATGGTTTCACTCATTCGTTTTAATTTAGAAGAACGGGGCGTTTTTAGAAGCAAAAACATTTGGAATGACGAAATTAGCGCACTTTACGTTAATATCTTTGGTAGCAGATCCAAGACGCTTATATATCGCGACAATGGCAAGGTGTTGCAATGAGTATCGTTTTATAATTCTATATGACTATGTACCCAACCGTACTTGGTCTGCAAGGTCATGAGGCACTGGAGGTCCATAGTAAACTATGAAACGTCTCTTTTCATCTGTTACGTCAAGTATAGTTTAAGGTGAATTTATGCCTGAATATATCGTTGATTCACACATGCTGATCTCCACTTCGGCCCACTTCTGAAGTCTTCGTTCACCTGACACATGTAAAATGTTTGGCGTACCTTGTCTCTGATGACGGCGAGTCACCAGATCATGTCAAACCTTCTCACACGCTGGCTGGCGCGTCCAGTGTGTGGAGGCCCTAAGGATCCGACACGAACTACTGCACAAAAAGACACCTAAATAAAGATACCCCTTTCGCCTGGTTCGTCTCCGTCCCCCGCCCCCCCCCCCCCCCACCCCACCCCCAACCCCGTCGCCGTTGTTTCTCCACCCCAGGCTCTCCCCCGGCCTTAGTTGCCAGCAGCGTCAATGAACCCGTTTTGACCGCTTTTCGTCCGAAGTAGTTCCGAGAAGGGGTTCCGGAAGAGGAAACCTCATCTCTTCGCACTTAGTGTTTG
The DNA here is from genome assembly GCA_964019135.1 of Arenicola marina. Taxonomy (NCBI): domain Eukaryota; kingdom Metazoa; phylum Annelida; class Polychaeta; family Arenicolidae; genus Arenicola; species Arenicola marina. The sequence goes on along the minus strand of OZ025254.1, from coordinate 34,636,567 downwards.
ATATACTTCATTGACTTTATTCTTCGGACGGCGTTACGGCAACCCTGTTGTGGGAGATGATGGCAGCAGGATCCGGGGCGGGCCGCGGCCCATGCTATCTGACCACCGCCCGGCTCCGCCCGGCTCCGCTCCGGAAGGGGAGGAGAGGGGGCACTGTTATGCGAATCTGGTGGGGTGGGGGGGGTCCGCGGATGCCTCTTGATGCCTGAGGGAGCGGACATTTGTGATGGAAAAGATACCCATATAGAGCGGACATTTATGATGGAAAAGATACCGATATAGAGCGGACATTTATAATGGAAAAGATACCCATATAGAGCGGACATTTAGGAAGAAAAAGATAGAGCGGATATTTGAAAATTAGGGGGAGGGGGCTCTGAAAATGAGCGTTCATTGAGCGGGTTGCCGCGAAAAAATACCCCTTCCGTGCGGGTTTTGGCGGTAAAAAGCCCCGACCGAGCAGATTTGGCGGTAAAAAGCCCCGACCGAGCGTATATGGCGGTAAAAAGCCCCGACCGAGCGTATTTGGCGGTAAAAAGCCCCGACCGAGCGTATTTGGCGTTAAAAGCCCCGACCGAGCGTATTTGGCGTTAAAAGCCCCGACCGAGCGTATTTGGCGTTAAAAGCCCCGACCGAACGGATTTGGCGAGATCTCAGGCACAGTGAGCGAGATGAATCTGATTGATCGGCAGCCGAAATGTGTCACGTGCCACGGGGGATGCAACTTCAAAATATATTGAATCGGGACGAACATTGACATAGCATCTCCCTATGATGTGACTAATCAAAATGACAGATTTTAGGAGCACCTCACCACATGAGCGTCATGTGAAAGCTGACCTGTGCCTGAGATCTCGCAGGCGAATTCTCGCGATGTCAGCCATGCTTGATCCATCTGTTCCGGAGTTGGTTGTTGTCGTTGCATAATTCTTTATTTGCCTTTGCACGGCAGTACCGGTCACGTTTACTGATTGATGAAATAAATAAATGACCCGTCGAGACATGATTGGAGATGCAGTGAGATTGAAGGGAGAGTGAAGCCATGTCTCCGGGGGTAACCCCCTACTCTTTACGAAGAAAGACATGGGATCTTTATCCTGCGACCACACAAACATGGCCACAGCAGGGCTCGAACCATCGATCCACTGAGCTATCGCGCCGGCCCCCTCAGCACATCTGTAACAAGGCACCAGCGTGATGCGCAATCGTTCTAAAAACACGTGTTTGTTTTGGTTCCCAAAAGGCCTAAACCGCAAATAGAACTGTACATAAACATTGTACTTAGGGTGCGTTCTATTGAGCGCCATATCTGGTTCTAGAACTAGGGCCGCCAGTTCTGCGCGTTCGACTTGACACCTGCACCAGAACTTCGGAACCGCTTCTCAGTTTTCGCCAGATATGGGTCGCAATTCACGGTTACTTAGTATTGAAATTCTTAGCTCACGAGTAACGAAAATGCTTAATCCCGACGGTTGGCTAATGTCTCATTCGCAGTTCATGAAAAATGATTTTCCCCATGCCCAGTTCACGATGAAATGAAAAGCCCGTTCCCGGGGATCGGATATACCACTTTTTAATATTTTTTTTATCCATTTAGTAATTGGAATATCGGATTCATTTCATAAACCAATTACTGGAGGGGGGGGGGGGGGGGGGCACTGATTGCCGGAATGTCAGACTCTTTTAGACGGGGTGTCAATTAAATAAATGACATTTTGGCGAAGTTTCGATGCATGTGGAAATATAATGTCTTCATATATTCCGGCCTTGTTCACTTTATAATGTGATTGAGTAGGATGATGAATGTCTCTTTGCATGTTCAAGTAGAAAGGGAGACAACGGTTCGATCGAGGGCCCCTTGGGGTGGTGAAGAAGGGATCGGTCGGTTGGTGCGCCAAATATTTGGCCCGCGGCACCAATATCAACATTCTCCACGAATTTTAAAGTTATTATTTCAACAAAATGTAAACAAACAATCCGGTGGGGCCGCCAGAACAAATCTTCCGATTATTCACTGAAGCACACTTGGAATCAAGGAATTTCCTTCAAAAACTGATCATCGTCGGGAGAAGCACTTTTTTTTAGAACAATAGTGGTTATTGCCATGACGAAATGCACAATTAAACAAGTTGCCTCCATCGGGATTCAAACGCACAACCCTGCCGATGTCTGATGCTTTGGTGCGCTTAACAATTAATGGGGGCGTTTGATCGTGCTTCTGAACTCGCGAAACCGTTCCCGCCAAAAGTACATCTTCCCTCCTGTGTGCAGGTATTATAACAAAATGAATGTTCACATTTACTTTTTGTTGAAATGGTAACGTTAACGATGTCTCATTATATAATTATTCAACTATGATCGCCATATTACATGTATTATAACAAAATGAATGTTCACATGACGCAGTGGGTCAGAAAATGCAGTCTAGATGGCGCCACCGCACGGGGGACCGGCCGAGGGATCAGGCGCTTACGCGCCCCATATAATCCGCGAATAAGTACTGAGAATTGAATTTAATTCGAATTTAATGTCGTATTTTCTGACTGGATGGGGAGCTCTCATTTTTACATACACTATTTACTGTATCAACACGTGGTTTTACCCCCCCCCCCCTGTACTTAATTAACTTAGTGTATTTCATTAACTACAGTGGATTATGTGACAAATTTTAAGTAATTCGTTTGTTGAAATGTCAGTGAAGAAGAAATTGCCACTGCGTGGTCGGGAAGAGGCTTACTTTAATGTATGTACGGGGCCTGGTCAAAATTGACAAGGCTGGTCAGAATTGACAACCATGCACACACGTGTGTTTGTTTTGGACCAAAACTGAAGTCTCGCGGCCCGATCGCGGGAACTGTATGTAGCCCTATTTCCCCTGAGGATGGACTCAGGTTCGTCACCATTGGCACCAGTGTGGTAATTGAAGTCACCGGCCTCCGAAAGTTCATCCCCGCCAGGTCGGGGATTAAACACCGGTCGCGAGATTACAAGCGCTACCAAAGCCGGCTTGATATTAGACCTGTATCAAATGGTTCAAATAAATATCAAGGCAAACTTAATTTAATGCGATGTCTAACACCCAAACTTTTTTCTTACATAGATCTACAAGGATATGTTTAAAATTTCGATCCCTTTTCGGCTGCGACCTTCTGTTTTTTTAAAACGTTTTTCTAACGTTAATTTTCAATTTAACTTGCAAGCGTGTCTTTGTAAACGAAAAATAAACGTTAGCTTAACGTTGTACAGTTGTAAAGTAGCTGGAAACCATATATCAACCATTCGAACCAAAATCTAACGTTCGTTGATCACATATGCTAGCTAGCTGGGTCAACGTTTATAATGCCCCTAACTATTCTTTCAAAGATAATAAAACTTTTAAGCACCTGACGTAACGTTACTGTTCATGATGCATAAAAGCATTGGCTGATAGCGACCATCGGCATATATATGTGTATTTTAAGTGCCACACCCGGCTTACCCGTTATTTAGTTTTCATTTTATTTGTAAATGGCCTGCCATTATGCGGTGATGTAGCAACCGCTGACAGTCACATGATTCGGCTGTTCTACCAGTTAAGCGTCACCGGCTCTTTAATGTATCTTTATATTGTGCCTCTTTCTTCAAGGACATGCACTTCATGATTATCACAAAGAAATTGATATGTTACGCAAAGAGCTAGTTTTATATTTTATACAAATGTTAAGATGCCACGGCGATTTAAGTAAAACTAAATCAGAGGGTGTATGATCACAGGCTGTAATGGCTATCTCGTGACCGGAGACGAACAACAGTCGGGTGATTTTTAGCTGTTTGTTGAAGAGAGAAAAATGAATCTTACCGGTTTAGTGGTGTTAGCTTTGGCTTGTGGCTTGGGTAAGTTTCTTCCTTGAATTTGCTTCACATGCTTTACATTGTCAGGTTGCTTTTGGGAAGTGTTCTATTATAACTGTTTGCTTGCTTTCCGACCATGGCATGGGCCATGGGCCCATTCCTTGCAAACATTGAAACTTGGGCTAAAGTGCGTGCCAATGAGTGATGAAGTGGCCTGTCGTAACAACAAATCTAGCAGTTGACTGTTTATAAAAATAAAACCATAAGTCAAAGTCATAAATGCTGTAGGCTCACATATTTTCCGAGATTGTGCTGCGATCAATCTTAAAAATCACTGATGGGACCACAGGCACAGTAAATCAGTGGAGGAGGGAGGCCGGGGGGGGGTGGGGGGGCCCACAACGCATACTAAAGACAGTCTTTAGTATGCGTTGTGGGGCCCCCTACCCCCCCCCCCCCCGGCCTCCCCCCTCCACTGATTTACTGTGCCTGTGGATGGGACAAACAGACAAAGCAACACAGTGCAATTTTAATGATACCAAAGTTATATTGTACTGTGATATTATCATTTTTTATGACACAAACAATATTTCTTCATGCTAACGCTTCATTGGCAGCAGACGCTCTGTTGCAAAAATACTAAAGAAGGAAAATTCTACCAGTCTGTTGACCTACAGCTATGTCAGTCCTTGGCGTAAGTGCCCCCAGACAAGCCCGCTTTCTATAGAGGCACAACGGTGTCCATGCAAAGTTCTTTAGACGCCAGTCGGGAATCGACTGTAGTCTTTATCATAATGTGTGCGCGTACAATCATAGTGTTTACGTATTCTATATACCTTGTTCTATCTTCTGACATCAAGAAAGTGCGTCAACACTAGGTTGTTTCGGTTATATTTTCGCGAAGAAATGTTGGAGCACACAACTTTTCCCCACGAACTGTCCGGCATATTTGTTTTTGGCGGATGCCGGAACCTGTGAATGCAACTTGGTTCCCCGCTAAGTTAGCATATGATTCTCCGCTAGAGGGCGTTGCCAGTCGCTCACTTTGAACTTAAGGACAACAGCAGCGCTTTCTGTCACAGGTAATTCACGGTTACAAAGTTTGGGACCCAGGCTACAAATGATTCAAATGATGGCGGGACTCGCCATACGCTGCATACGCATTTCGGTTGGTCAGGAAAAGACTATGCTCCAACATTTCTTCGCGAAAATATAACCGAAACAACCTAGTGTTGACGCACTTTCTTGATGTCAGAAGATAGAACAAAGTACGCGCACACATTATGATAAAGGCTACAGTCGATTCCCGACTGGCGTCTAAAGAACTTTGCATGGACACCGTTGTGCCCCTAGAAAGCGGGCTTGCATGGGGGCACTTGCGTCAATGTCAGTCCATATTTGTCAATGTTTAATCAGTTACTCTTGGTATTTTACACTGAAACCCCTGTCGACCGCCTACTCATATGATTCCGACCAACCCCAAACCTTTATTTGCATAATCGTATATTTCCGTAAGTTCTACATTTCCGGCGTCACTACAACAGGTCGATTACCTGGCCATAAGCATTCTACTCAGTCAAAAAGCATGCATTAAATTTAGTAGGCCTGTCTCTAAGTTATCACAACTTGCGCTTGGTGTGTTTTATCCACCGGGCCTGGGCCGAGATACTACATACCACCCTTTCCCATTGGACCGCGCCCTCGCGGTCTATCCACCACGCCCTGCGTGTGAATCCAAGCCTACGGCTCCTACAGGTATCCGGGGAGTGACAAGGACCGCGTCTTGCCGCACTAAGCGGAGATCTACGTTTCCTTTGTTTCACCCGGCCCAGTAGGCGACCGTTTGAAAGGGTGGCCCCAGGTTCGTTTTCCATCGGCACCACTGTGATATTTCTCGTCCCAGGCCCGAAAGGACGCCGAAAGTTCTACCCGCCCCTGGCGAGTTTCGAACCGGCGACCTTCCGCATCCCGAGCGAACACCTTACACGTTAGGCCAAAGGGAAATTCCCATTTGGCCCGAGGCGCTTGGTGTGTTTTATCCACCGGGCCTGGGCCGAGATACTACAGGTGCCATTAGAGCCAGGCAGCATTTGCTGTCTGTGCGGTGTTGCAGCACATATTGTCGCGGCTGGCACTGGTTGAATAAATTTGGCCAGAAAAGCCCTGATATTGCAACTTAAGACAATAAATCAAAGTATTGTCTTTCCGCCAGGTCAGTATATAGCATAAGTATTCTGGCAATATACATATGTTGTCTGATAGTTAAAAACTGTACGCCCCATAAGCGAAAATATTTGCTGCAACACCGCACAGACAGCAAATGCTGCCTGGTTCTAACAGCACCCTGTGATAAGTTAGAGACAGGCCTGGTAACCATTAAATAAGACAGATTATAAATGTCACTCAATTAATGGTAGATTTATTTTATAGATCTAAAATGGGATTGAGTCACAGCAGGCACAATACAGGAACTATATGTATACCAGATTGTATACCACTTCATATACCAGATTATATACCGGGTCATATACCAGATTATATACTGGTTCATATACCAGATTTTATACTGGTTTATATACCAGATTATAAATATACAGGATTCTATAACTGGATTTAATGCCATCCTGAGTATACTAACTGGCAACAAGTAACCCTCTCCTGCCTCTGGTCTCCCAAAGCCTGGACTGACCAGGTGTATATAGGAGGGATAGCCACTTACCCCATCCCCTGCATCGCTCAGCCAATTAGAACTGAGCGATAATACAGGAAGTTGGGGGGAAGAAACCACCCTCCCCCCAAAGCTAAAACTTAAAGTAAATAAAACTGGGCCTGGGCAGAGACCACCTGCTGTGAGCAGCGACAGGTGCGTACACTAAAGCTAAAAGCCTCTTACATTATCTACAGTCTGTATATTATCTATAAAAGTCCATATGCATATGAATAAACATATAAAATACTACTTACATATGGATAAAACTTGTGGTAGGTGTATAAAAAACCTTCAGCTTCTAAACTTTCTTGTAATAACACTCTCCACAGGAAGTAGATGGACATGCCCTCTGCATATTAAAACATCTCACACCCTCCCTGGCGACTGCACTTGTAAATGTGTTGTTATATGCCAACATTCATTAGGCTGGTTCCCAAGTGTTATTCCCTACAATATAATTATTAGTTGTATATCTTATCTTATATAAGTAATTGTATGATGACAAGATCAAGTTCATGGTGGAGGTTGTGAATGAAAAGGTATAAAAAGCTTTGTTGTATTTAACAGAATTTTAACTTTAGGTTTAACACTTTGCAGCTGCAGCTGAGGAGAAACCCAAAACTGGACCACCACCATCATCTACTGCAGCGTCCATTCCCACTTCAACCACTCAGGAGCCATCCCCTACAACTACAGGCAGTACCTCTACCACTGCACCAGCCCCCACAACACCTCCCCCCCCCACACCACCTGCCCCCACAACACCCCCTAGGCCAGAAACTCCACCCAAGGGTCTATGGAATGTTACTGATGGAAATACCACCTGCCTTATGGTCCAGATGGGTGTTCGTTATACCTTTCTATACAACAATGGTTCAGATGTGAGTACTACATTTACATCACAGAAATTATTTATTTGTGTTGGAATAATATGATATGAAATATGAACCAGTAACTAATAAGTGCAACTTTTTATGTAAAAGTTGATAGTAGAACCTATAATAATACAATGTTACAACTGTAATCTAGCTATAACAATCAATCACATGAATATTTGATAATTTTTATACATCCTTTTAGCTTGTAGTCACGGTCATACATTGAGTAAACTTAGTTTTTATCCCTTCCAGTTGCGCAAAACAAAGTGGACTGACATGTCTATTTATTTACATACTCAGGTGGAATATGAGTGGCATGATTTTGAGGACCATGAACTATACTTGTTCTCAATTATTTTTGCAGGATATCAAAGGCTATGTGGACTTGCCTGTCGATGAGACTATTAGCAGTGGAAACTGTACTTCAGATACGGAGACGTTAACCCTGGAATTCAATGGCAACTGGTCCATGACATGGACATTTGAGAAGTCTGGCAATGATTGGAGGATGACTGAGAGCTCAGTATCTTACACTCTAACAAAAGCCCTCTTCCCTGATATTTCACATACTTCGTCAGATACAGGTGAGAAGATTGTGGTGTTCAGATCCCTATAAGTGTTTATGGGTCCTCTATTTTACATTTAACTAGTGTTTTTACTTTCATTAACAAGCTTATCTTTGTAGATATATTTATAATGCCTTTATTTGCTATCCGTGCACCAACCTCCAAAGCGCAGATTTTCTGACACCCCAGTAGGTTGCAAGACATTTTTGAAATGACTGTCGAGAAAGCGCTGGTTTCCAGGGGGCAGTCCTCTTTGTGGGCGGGGCTGGTGCTAGCCAATCAGAGTGCCAGATCGAAATAGGAAGTGACCATGTTGTTTGCTTTGCCCATGTGCAATATATTATAAACGGCTGCAGTTTATAGTCTAAGTGTGCATACCAGACTGACACAATTCTTAAATTGTTGGTTGCTACATCGAAAGCTGGCCTAATTTGTAGAATTTACTGGGATTGCAAAGTTATGTCTTTTAACCCATTTGTACCTTGAGACTTTTCATGTTGTGCATAGTTGCTTTTTAGGACCAAAACATTACCAAGGCTTCACGATTATATTAACGTTGTTACTGGCTTTAATAATTATTATATTTCCTTGACAGCAAGATTGGTCAATCTTACAAAGTATGATACAAAGGAGGACACTTCTTACGAGTGCCGCAAAGAGGATGTCTTGGACTTCAAGTCATTGAAGAAGGCTTTACAGGAGGTCGACACTTATGAACTCAAGGTGCAAGCCGGGAACAAGAACCCAGGACCCCTAACTTTCTCCACTGATGGTAAGGATATTATGTGGTCTTGTCCAGTTACTACCTCTTCTGGATCACACCTCACATCTTATTTTGGTAAGGATATTATATGGTGTTGTTACTTCAGTTGCTACCTCTGTTAGATGTCATCTCGCCTTTGGTATGGTTAGGATATTATCTTATAATATGCTTGTCTGGTTGTGTCAGTCTGTGTCTGTTATTGACCCTCATCTGGTTGTTTCAGTCTTTGTCTGTTATTGACCCTCGTCTACTCTTGTTTCAGTCTGTGTCTGTTACTGACACTTGTCTACTCTTGTTTCAGTCTGTGTCTGTTATTGACCCTCGTCTGGTTGTTTCAGTATGTGTGTTTTTCACCCTTGTCTTGTTTCCGTCTGCCTGTTATTGAGCCACGTCTAGTTGTTTCAGTCTGTCAGTTATTGATTCTCGTCTTGTTTCAGTCTGTCTGTTATTGACCTTCGTCTGGTTGTTTCAGTCTGTTATTGACCCTCGTCTGGTTGTTTCAGTCTGTTATTGACCCTCGTCTGGTGGTTTTAGTCTGTTATTGACCCTCGTCTGGTTGTTTCAGTCTGTGTCTGTTATTGACCCTCGTTGTTTTAGTCTGTGTTATTAACCCTCGTCTGGTTGTTTCAGTCTGTCTCTTATTGACTCTCGTCTTGTTTCAGTCTGTGTCTGTTATTGATCCTTGTCTGGTTGTTTCAGTCTGTTATTGACCCTTGTCTTGTTTCAGTCTGTCTGTTATTGACCCTCGCCTTGTTTCAGTCTGTGCCTGTTATTGACCCTCATCTTGTTTCAGTCTGTCTGTTATTGACCCTCGTCTGGTTGTTTCAATCTGTGTCAGTTATTGATCCTTGTCTGGTTGTTTCAGTCTGTTATTGACCCTCGTCTGGTTGTTTCAGTCTGTTATTGACCCTTGTTTTGTTTCAGTCTGTGTCTGATATTGACCCTCGTCTTGTTTCAGTCTGTCTGTTATTGACCCTCTGGTTGTTGTTTTTTGTTATTGACCCTCATCTGGTTGTTTCATTCTGTATCTGTTATTGACCCTCGCCTGGTTGTTTCAGTCTCTCTGTTATTGATCCTTGTCTGGTTGTTTCAGTCTGTTATTGACCCTCGCCTGGTTGTTTTAGTCTATCTGTTATTGACCTTTGTCTTGTTTCAGTCTGTGTCTGATATTGACCCTCGTCTTGTGTCATTCTGTCTGTTATTGACCCTCATCTGGTTGTTTCATTATGTGTCTGTTATTGACCCTCGTCTGGTTGTTTCAGTCTGTCTGTTAGTGATCCTTGTCTGGTTGTTTCAGTCTGTTATTGACCCTCGTCTGGTTGTTTTATTCTGTGTCTGTTATTGACCCTCGTCTGGTTGTTTCAGTCTGCTATTGACCCTTGTCTTGTTTCAGTCTGTGTCTGTTATTGACCCTCGTCTGGTTGTTTCAGTCTGCTATTAACCCTCGTCTGGTTGTTTCATTCTGTGTCCGTTATTGACTCGTCTGGTTGTTTCAGTCTGTCTGTTATTGATCCTTGTCTGGTTGTTTGAGTCTGTTATTGACCCTTGTCTTGTTTTAGTCTGTGTCTGTTATTGACCATCGTCTTGTTTTAGTCTGTGTCTGTTATTGACCCTTGTTGTTTTAGTCTGTGTGTTATTAACCCTCGTCTAGTTGTTTCAGTCTGCGTGTTATTGACCCTCATCTTGTTTCAGTCTGTGTCTGTTATTGACCCTTGTTGTTTTAGTCTGTGTGTTATTAACCCTCGTCTAGTTGTTTCAGTCTGCTTGTTATTGACCCTCGTCTTGTTTCAGTCTGTCTGTTATTGACCCTCGTCTGGTTATTTGTCTGTTATTGACCCTCGTCTGGTTGTTTCAGTCTGTGTCTGTTATTGACCCTCGTCTGGTTGTTTCAGCCTCCGTCTGCCCCCAGGACACAGACGTCAGTAACATCGTCCCAATCGTGGTGGGCGCAGCGCTCGCAGCGCTCGTCCTCGTCGTCCTCATCGCCTACCTGGTCGGCCGCAAGCGTAACCGCCGTGGGTACGAGTCTGTCTGAGGACGACAGGGCAGTGCAGCCAGAGACTGCGGCGTCGGTGGAATCGGTGACCTGTCCGCAGTGGGAGGGTACAAGTTTGCTAAATCATTGTTTTGGCTATGGTTCAGTTGGACCGAGAGGGTCCGATGAGTTAATGGGTAGATCGTTCAGTTTATTCTTGCTGGGGTGGGCGGGTGGAGTTTAACGACGGAGGTAGACGTTAATGGGTGGTGTGGTATGATAAGGGGTGATGAGAACACGGAGGTCGTGGCACCATCAGGTCTGAGTAGAGGGTGGCGACGTGGGGCAGGGCATTGGGGTAACTCCAAGCGGCAGGAGGTGGGTCGGTCGCGTGGGCGGGGGAGGGGTGGGGGGAGCATGTGGTCAGTCGCCACCTGTCGCTCTGGTAGAGGTTGGAGAGGTATTTTTTTAATTTGTTCCAGTTACTGTTTGTGCTTGTTGAGAGGATGTGGAGACAGGCGGGTCGTATGACGTCGTTCTCGTGGCACTTTGCGGGAGCAGGGACGGCAAGGGAATCAATTACCAAATCATAGTAGAAATCTTAAAACTTGTAACGAAGCCAATGATTTTTATTTCGGACGCTGTGTGTATTGGTATTTATCTGTTTGATGAACTGTGCTGCGCCCTGGTGTGGCCCGCAGACACCCTGCCTATTCCTAACGAGCTGCCCCCTACATGAACCTGGACCCGTGCCGCTGGGCATCACACTGTGGACCGCATAGTGCACAGCGCAAGTCTGACGATAGCCCTCTAGTATGTTTTGTACGACAGCCGGGTTTGTATAGGGTTAAGCGGGAGATGGGCCATGGTTTTGAGTATGCATGTAATAGTGATTCTTCTGGATGAGGCGTCTCATTTTCATTGGAAAATGTAAATCAGACATCACTAAATGTAATGTGGTACTTTGAATGATATTTTTGAAGATATAAGTGAAGTGGAGCCTTGAGTGACATTTATGGAGTGATGACGTGCTTTGAGTGACGTTGATAGAGTGTTAAGAAGCTTTGAGTGACATTTCTATGATGTGGGTACCGGTTGGATCAGATATATTGAGTGACATCTCTGGTCTGTGTGACCAGTCTGATGGCTGTTTTGGGAAACCTTCCTGGGTGGAAGACATATGTTGTGATCTACAACACTTTGGCCGCACTGTTATTTGCACTTTCCTGTGTTGCTGTCATGAAGTGGTTTATTAGTGGCGTAACCGTTGTGTATGTAGCTTTCAGTCCGTCACATTAGGTATCCGGACCTGTGTGGATCACTCCCGGTGAGGCCGCCGGCTGTATCGGGACCTGTATCTCTGGATCACTCCCGGTGAGGCCGCCGGCTGTATCGGGATCTGTATCTCTGGATCACTCCCGGTGAGGCCGCCGGCTGTATCGGGATCTGTATCTCTGGATCACTCCCGGTGAGGCCGCCGGCTGTATCGGGACCTGTGTGGATCACTCCCGGTGAGGCCGCCGGCTGTATCGGGATCTGTATCTCTGGATCACTCCCGGTGAGGCCGCCGGCTGTATCGGATCGGGATCTCTGGATCACTCCCGGTGAGGCCGCCGGCTGTATCGGGACCTGTGTGGATCACTCCCGGTGAGGCCGCCGGCTGTATCGGATCGGGATCTCTGGATCACACCCGGTGAGGCCGCCGGCTGTATCGGGACCTGTGTGGATCACTCCCGGTGAGGCCGCCGGCTGTATCGGGATCTGTATCTCTGGTTCACTCCCGGTTAGGCCGCCGGCTGTTTCGGGACCTGTGTGGATCACTCCCGGTGAGGCCGCAGGCTGTATCGGGATCTGTATCTCTGGATCACTCCCGGTGAGGCCGCCGGCTGTATCGGGATCTGTATCTCTGGATCACACCCGGTGAGGCCGCCGGCTGTATCGGGACCTGTGTGGATCACTCCCGGTGAGGCCGCCGGCTGTATCGGGATCTGTATCTCTGGATCACTCCCGGTGAGGCCGCCGGCTGTATCGGGATCTGTATCTCTGGATCACACCCGGTGAGGCCGCCGGCTGTATCGGGACCTGTGTGGATCACTCCCGGTGAGGCCGCCGGCTGTATCGCGACCTGTGTGCATCACTCCCGGTGAGGCCGCCGGCTGTATCGGGATCTGTATCTCTGGATCACTCCCGGTGAGGCCGCCGGCTGTATCGGGATCTGTATCTCTGGATCACTCCCGGTGAGGCCGCCGGCTGTTTCGGGACCTGTGTGGATCACTCCCGGTGAGGCCGCCGGCTGTTTCGGGACCTGTGTGGATCACTCCCGGTGAGGCCGCCGGCTGTATCGGGATCTGTATCTTTGGATCACTCCCGGTGAGGCCGCCGGCTGTATCGGGACCTGTATCTCTGGATCACTCCCGGTGAGGCCGCCGGCTGTATCCTGACCTGTATCTCTGGATCACTCCCGGTGAGGCCGCCGGCTGTATCGGGACCTGTATCTCTGGATCACTCCCGGTGAGGCCGCCGGCTGTATCGGGACCTGTATCTCTGGATCACACCCGGTGAGGCCGCCGGCTGTATCGGGATCTGTATCTCTGGATCACACCCGGTGAGGCCGCCGGCTGTATCGGGATCTGTATCTCTGGATCACTCCCGGTGAGGCCGCCGGCTGTATCGGGATCTGTATCTCTGGATCACACCCGGTGAGGCCACCGGCTGTATCGGGATCTGTATCTCTGGATCACTCCCGGTGAGGCCACCGGCTGTATCGGGATCTGTATCTCTGGATCACACCCGGTGAGGCCGCCGGCTGTATCGGGATCTGTATCTCTGGATCACACCCGGTGAGGCCGCCGGCTGTATCGGGACCTGTGTGGATCACTCCCGGTGAGGCCGCCGGCTGTATCGGGATCTGTATCTCTGGATCACTCCCGGTGAGGCCGCCGGCTGTATCGGGATCTGTATCTCTGGATCACTCCCGGTGAGGCCGCCGGCTGTATCGGGATCTGTATCTCTGGATCACTCCCGGTGAGGCCGCCGGCTGTAGGGCACCTCAGCGTGAGTGTAGTGGTACAAATGTATGACGTATGCATGTCAATAATAACTGGTGTTATTTGGATTATTTCACCCAGCGCTCAAGCTGTCTAATATGACTGTGTATCCTATATGTATATCTTGAAGACATTAACATTGCCTGTAGTACGTAGCTTTGTTTCACGGCGGGGGGAGAGGGTTCTTCTGTACCATTCGATAATATCTATCCGGCTTTGATGAATAAAAGACTTCGATAAGAAATGGATATACCCGCGTGTTGAGTTGTTATATACGGTAATGTTGGACAATCCTTCGCCACACTTGCGAACCCACGGTGCAGTCCTAAACAGTTCGCAAGTACACGTCGAGCAACGGTTGAGATTTGGCGACATGTTGCCGATGGCATGATCCTCCCGTCTGTTTATCTCCAGAGGAAGTAATCAAACCCATAGCTTACATATGACAGTGTCCGCTACGAGGCTGCCACCCCGGGGCCTATTTCACGAAGCACTTTAGCCGGTGTGGCATGCGATTCTGCACCGCCGTGAGATTGTGTACCCCTCGCCAATAATTTACAATAATATAAGTTACTGTAGTAGAACAATTCTATATCTTCTTTCTGGCTGTATCTAATCAATAGGTACCCTGAGAATTCCTGCGATTCGTGTAACTAATAGGTATGCATATTTGTATAGCATAAAGCAGTAGCTAGCATCCCCCCCCCCCCCGCCCCCTGGGATATATAGCATAACTGAACCCTGGGACTAAGAGATCGGTAGGCAGTGCAAATTCTCATAGGAGCAGCAGTATCCATGAGATTCGGTACCTCTTGGGAAATATAGGATAAGTGAGCCCTGAGACTAAGATATTTGTAGGGGATGCAAGAAGCATGTGATGGGGCAGTTATGGCAGAAACCTAACGACATTGAATCTTCTGTTGGTTCGAAACAGGCCAGGCGGGACTACACTTAGCTTGTGCCTGACCTCATGTTTATGAAATAATGACAATTTGGCGAGAACGGTTTCAGAAGCAGGCGATTCAAATACAATTAATCTGTATGAAACTTAGGCAATTAATTCAGGAGAGCGGATTTCAGATCGTAAGGTTGTGGGTTCAATTACCGATAGGGGTACATTTTTGCCATTTACTAATGGTTGCAACCTTTATTTAGGCTAAGAAAAAAGACTCGATTCTGATCACTTATGTTGAAATTATGTTGAAATGGTAATTTTAATACAACACAACGTATCTTTGTAATACAAATACTTCTTTTGGAATAAAATACAGCATTAGAATAAGTAGCGCTGATCCAAGCGTGGCTTTGGCATGGCTTGGAGGCACCGCCTCAAGATTATCGGGCGTTATTAGAGCTTGTTAAATAAAGTATTTGGTTCCTTAGTGCTACTGGTGTCTCCGTTATTCTATTGTGGTAGCACGTTTGTAAGCCCCTTAATGAATGACATCCGACCACGGTCAGCTTTCCTGATTCCTTAATCCGCCTGCCACCCACTCTCCACGTCCCCCGTCCCCCGTCCCCTTGTCCAGCCCTGCAAACCGAACATATCGGTCGGTCGGTAGACTAACGAAAAGCGTATTTTAGCGAAAAATTAGTCGGGTCGGTGAGATGGTCGCACTGGGCTGACAGTCGGATCGGTGTGACGGCCGCACTGGGCTGACAGTCAGGTTGGTGTGACGGCCGCACTGGGCTGACAGTCGGATCGGTGTGACGGCCGCACTAGGCTGACAGCCAGATCGGTGTGACGGCCGCACTGGGCTGACAGTCAGGTTGGTGTGACGGCCGCAATAGGCTGACAGCCAGATCGGTGTGACGGCCGCACTGGGCTGACAGTTGGATCGGTGTGACGGCCGCACTGAGCTGACAGTCGGATCGGTGTGACGGCCGCACTGGGCTGACAGTCGGATCGGTGTGACGGCCGCACTGGGCTGATAGTCGGATAGGTCTGACGGCCGCACTGGTCTGACAGTCAGGTTTGTGTGACGGCCGCACTGGACTGACAGCTGGAACGGGTGTGACGGCCGCACTGGGATGACAGTCAGGTTGATGTGACGGCCGAACTAGGCTGACAGTCAGGTTTGTGTGACGGCCACACTGGGCTGACAGTCGGATCGGTCTGACGGCCGCACTGGGCTGACAGTCAGGTTGGTGTGACGGCCGCACTAGGCTGACAGTCAGGTTGGTGTGACGGCCGCACTGGGCTGACAGTCGGATCGGTCTGACGTCCACACTGGGCGGACAGTCAGGTTGGTGTGACGGCCCCACTAGGCTGACGATCAGGTTGGTGTGCCGGCCACACTGGGTTGACAGTCGGATCGGTCTGACGTCCACACTGGGCGGACAGTCAGGTTGGTGTGACGGCCGCACTGGGCTGACAGTTAAAGTTGTTGTGACCGCCCAACTAGGCTAACAGTCAGGTTGGTGTGACGGCCACACTGGGCTGGCAGTCGGAGCGGTCTGACGGCCGCAGTGGGCTGACAGTCGGATCGGTGTGACGGCCGAACTAGGCTGACAGCCAGGTGGATGTGACGGCCACACTGGGATGACAGTCAGGTTGGTATGACGGCCGCAATAGGCTGACAGTCAGGTTGATGTGACGGCCGCACTAGGCTGACAGTCAAGTTGATGTGACGGCCGCACTAGGCTGACAGTCAGGTTGGTGTGACGGCCGCACTGGGCTGACAGTCGGATCGGTCTGACGGCCGCACTAGGCTGACAGTCAGGTTGGTGTGACGGCCACACTGGGCTGACAGTCAGGTTGATGTGACGGCCGAACTAGGCTGACAGTCAGGTTGGTGTGACGGCCACACTGGGCTGACAGTCAGGTTGATGTGACGGCCGAACTAGGCTGACAGTCAGGTTGGTGTGACGGCAACACTGGGCTGACAGTCGGATCCGTGTGACGGCCGCACTAGGCTGACAGTTAGGTTGGTGTGACGGCCACACTGGGCTGACAGTCAGGTTGATGTGACGGCCGAACTAGGCTGACAGTCAAGTTGGTGTGGCGGCCACACTGGGATGACAGTCAGGTTGGTATGACGGCCACACTGGGCTGACAGTCAGGTTGATGTGACGGCCGCACTGGGCTGACAGTCAGGTTGATGTGACGGCCGAACTAGGCTGACAGTCAGGTTGGTGTGACGGCCACACTGGGCTGACAGTCGGATCCGTGTGACGGCCGCACTAGGCTGACAGTCAGGTTGGTGTGACGGCCACACTAGGCTGACAGTCAGGTTGGTGTGACGGCCGCACTGGGCTGACCGTCGGATCGGTGTGACGGCCGCACTGGGCTGACCGTCGGATCTGTGTGACGGCCGCACTAGGCTGACAGTCGGATCGGTGTGACGGCCGCACTGGGCTGACAGTCGGATCGGTGTGACGGCCGCACTGGGCTGACAGTCAGGTTGGTGTGACGGCCACACTGGGCTGACAGTCGAATCTGTGTGACGGCCACACTGGGCTGACAGTCAGGTTGATGTGACGGCCAAACTAGGCTGACAGTCAGGTTGGTGTGACGGCCGAACTAGGCTGACAGTCAGGTTGATGTGACGGCCGAACTAGGCTGACAGTCAGGTTGGTGTGACGGCCACACTGGGCTGACAGTCAGGTTGGTGTGACGGCCGCAGTAGGCTGACAGTCAGGTTGATGTGACGGCCGAACTAGGCTGACAGTCAGGTTGGTGTGACGGCCGAATTAGGCTGACAGTCAGGTTGATGTGACGGCTACACTGGGCTGACAGTCGGATCTGTGTGACGGCCGTAGTGGGCTGACAGTCAGGTTGATGTGACAATCGAACTAGGCTGACAGTCAGGTTGGTGTGACGGCCACACTGGGCTGACAGTCGGATCTGTGTGACGGCCGCACTAGGCTGACAGTCAGGTTGATGTGACGGCCGCACTAGGCTGACAGTCGGATCTGTGTGACGGCCGCACTGGGCTGACAGTCAGGTTGGTGTGACGGCCGCACTAGGCTGACAGCCAGGTTGATGTGACGGCCGAACTAGGCTGACAGTCAGGTTGGTGTGACGGCCACACTGGGCTGACAGTCGGATCTGTGTGACGGCCGCACTGGGCTGACCGTCAGGTTGGTGTGACGGCCGCACTGGGCTGACAGTCGGATCGGTGTGACGGCTGCACTGGGCTGACGGTCGGATCGGTGTGACGGCCGCACTGAGCTGACAGTCGGATCGGTGTGACGGCCGCACTGAACTGACAGTCGGATCGATTTTATTTATGCCATTATGTCCATCACTGCGATGAAACTGGCTGAATACAGCCAGGCATCTCTTTAGGACCTTTTGCCACTTGGTATGGATGAAATTCCGAGCAAAAAAAATTGCCGTCAATGACGTCACACTACGTCAAAAAATAAAATATTAATATACGAAGTAAATTCACTGTATAATTAAAGTTGCATGTCGAGTTCTTTCCCGCCAAAACTAAGCCTAGGCGAAATTTATATCAAATTTGCAGAAAACTCGATTGTTTCATTCTATAAATTCAAAAACCTGATAAACATCGCCGTTCCGGCTATGGTGTTGCAAACGTGTCTATCCCGGGACACCACAGAACTCGGTCGCGGTACTGCTACTTATACCAAAGCATCGCGAAGCACACAAACTGATGACGTTTACCACTAAAATGAAAACTTGTGGTAAATTGATATTACGGGCAAGGCTAAGGGACACTATTTGGCAGTCTGGCATGGGTGGAGTATAGACAAAAGAAGTCTTGAATGATTCTAGGACTGATTCTTATTAGTATTTTTACCTCTTTAGTTTTGGCGGGAAAGAGCTCGACATGCAACTTTAATATTGGAAATAAAGAGATTAGATTCGGGTCACATGACGTCTAATTTTACCGCTTAGTTTTTTTTAGTTAAAAATCTTTCTATTTTACTTTTCCCGCATGTATTGCGATGTGATATATTGGCCACAGTCATGGTAAGGGAGAAGCGCAGGTAACACACCACTAAATACTGTAAGCGCATTGATACTGGGTACACAGAGTTCCGAAAGAATCGTCCCCGCAACCGCCCACCAGCCTCATGGACTCCTGCCCCCCCCCCCCCCGCCCCGCCAACCCACACTAACCAGGGTTAATGGACTCCTCTCTGCTCATCCCCCACGCCCATCCACCTAACTCCTGCAGCCCCCCAGCCCATCGACATTCATCCGACTCCTACACTACTGGCCCGCCCTCCGTCCACCGGCACCCGCCAGACTTATGCACTCCTGTTTTTCTTTCGTACCCTCGACTGACCTGACGACAACAGCTATCGTTCACCAACTTTTACGGAAATGTGGCATGCCTCTACAATTTTCAAGTTACGGACTTCTTAAGACCAAAGGTCAAAGGTCAAGGCCATTTGATTAAAGGAAAAACGTAAAAGGGTTAAGGTTTGCTTAATATTTGTCCTAAAGAAATGCGACTAACGTCAAAATGTTCCACTCATTAGAGGACCCACCTTTAATATGGATAATTTTTTGCACGTAGGAAGAACTTTCGCGCAAAATGACGTCATAGTTCACCGTGTCCTTATGTTCAAAGTAAATGGATATCTATTTCCCACTTTCGTTTATTCAATTATCGTCAACCTTCAAAGATGTATTAAGGAAGTCGGTATGACCCATTTCCCGCAAAAAGTTCGCCGTCAGGGACGTCACGTGAGGTAAAAAATATTTAAATACGAAGTAAATTTACTGTATAATTATTATTGAGAATAGAGAGATTGGCTTCGGGTCACAGGACATCTAATTTTACCGCCTAGTTGTTTCTTAGTTAACAAAAGATAATTTCTATTTTGGTTTTCCCGCTAGAGGGCCGACATTCCCTACGCTGATTACCATGTTAAATTCTATATATAATCAATCACACTGGTGCTGTCAGTGGTGAGCTACAGTGGTTGTTGCTAGCCCCCCCCCCTTACCGCTACCCCCTAGCACTGACTACCATTTACATCATTGTCGCGTCGCGCGCTTGTTTTCACGATCTCCAGCTTGGCTTATCGTAATGACTCAGGTGGCGCTGCCTCGCCGCAGTGGGATTATATCTTGATATTTTGATAAGTCAATTAATGCTTGTAAAACTTGAGTCTGTCTGTTGGAAACTTACATAAGCTTAGCGAAACTTTATTAGGTTAGGAATACCTGATATCACAGTGATGAGCAGCGCAACCCCAGGCCACCTCAGATCCCGATTGACCCCTCAGATCTATATTTGATACCTCAGATCCATATTCACCCCTCAGATCCGGCAGCTCTAAAACTGTCGCAAAGTGAGTATCCTCTCAATTGGTGACCCCATCCCAAAAGTAAAAGTCACTCTTTAGTTTTGCCCCCAGGCTCAACGCTCTCACTCGGTGGACAGCTAAACCAAACTGCCCATTTATTCAGTTTCGGTCTACATTTCTAGTTTCTACATCATTACCATGCACATTAGTTTCATAGCAACCAACTCAATCATCCCACCACCCCAGCATGAACCAACCCCCCTTGAGCCCCCCCCCCCCCCGCCTCCCCCCGCCCACAAGAGTAGACCTACACTGGCACCGCGGTCGCTATCACCGCTCGCGACAGTCCATAGCCTCGCTGTAATGTCATTATTCGATTCGTGAGCCGCGCGGTGTTGATATCTTGTTTGGATAAGCCAAGTGACGAGTCCTCGGCTACACATCATGCAATTGATACCGGTCAGCTGTTCTTAATAGTTTTACTTGTTCTTAATTCTTAAGACCACGAAAAAAAAACAGTACTTGGAAAATGAACACTGATGATTTTGATGTTTATGTATAGGTTTTCGGGGTCGCTAAATAAAGAAATGTTATTGTGTAAGTCAGGACAACGCATCCGCCATTTTCTAAGATGGCGGATACGGCCTGCAACAGTACACAACATCTCCAAAACGAAGAGGGATCACTCGATTTAAGTCTATGTATTGATTTTCTGGGTCAAATGCAACAAATTGTCTTCAAAAGTAAGGCGCCCTCAGGTTTCCATAATGGCGGCTATTTCAACAATAACACACAATATCTGGAAATCTAAAAGGTGTAGGAGCGTCTTTGGGAGGATATCCATATGTACCGTGGTCGCAGACATAAACAGATCTAGGCTGCAGATAACGGGATTTGGGATCATTTTGCTAATATCTCATAGCTTTTGCTCGCAAAAAAGGTCATAGTCGCTGGGACCATGCTTCGCAAGACATCGGTCGTGAACACTACGGTTTGTGATCAAAAGTTGATAGAAGGCATTGGACAATTTACACGAAAAACACATACTGTGCGTACGTGTTCAGGACTCCATCGAAGCTCAACAACACAAAAAACACAGGAGCTCGATGCAAAAGGCTTTGCATTGAGAGGCTTTACATTGCGTGTCAAGTTCGCAACGGAAACCTGAAAGACTTTCTCTCACGAGAATCATCTGTGTCCGCCATCACTACGAGTTGATGTAATGGGGTGAATACCCCATCTCAAGCGATTGGGGAAACTTGGGCTATAGTTAGGCTATAGATACAGAGATATAAATCACTAGTGATTTTTGGGGCATCTCCGTATCCCGAAAAGCCATGGATAGACATCAAGATAACAGTTTTATCCTTCTCAGTTTCCAAAATACTGTGGGATTTTCCGCCATATAAAAAAATGTCCGCCATAGCTGTCAAGGGTCAAATCTGCCTTGACACTATAGCTAAATTTGACTACAATGGTATCAGGGACAAGTGTGCCAAATTTCATGCTTTTACCACAAAATGAACAATTCGACCTAATTTTGTCGCTTATCCGCTGGACTAATAGCTCAATTTGATAAGCCATTATCTGCTTGACAATCATATATTATACGGTATGGCGACTGCCGGTTTATTTGACATGATACGTTGTCTTTAGAGAAACATTATGACGAGAGGGTCAGTGTGCGTTAACGTCATAGCTAGGGTGCTCATACGAAAGGTTGCGCTTGCTTAATATTCAACTAATTTGGCCTTATAGCTACCATCACCCGAGTTCATAATTAGGTATATTTAAGAAAATAGAAGCCATCGTGAATATTGAATATCTTCGTGACGTCATAATAAATTAATATTATGACGTCAACTGGACGACCGAACTGTCACTCGTATCTCTTGTTTTAAATCAGGTTATTTTATCATTCTTAACAGCGACTGACTGAATAAGAACTGATGACTTCTCGCTTCTACAAAGTGATTGATCTGGTCGGTGTGTCAAAAAAACCGTTTGTGTATCTCGAATTCGATCAATCGGTTCGGCACAGATACGATTAGTTGGAATTAGCAGCGGATTACGGGTTGTGACTGAACAAACAAAGTCGACCGCTGCCACAAGTCGGCCAAGTTTTCATCATTGTATTCTAATGTCATTTATTCAATGCGTATATTTCTAGCTAACTGCCTAACTGTAGTATCGAAATCAACGTTAGTGAGCTAACTGGCCTGATATATAGCCTTGCTTCACATAATAAAAATATGCCAGCTTAGAGAATCTGATCGGTACGTTTTTGTTTGTATAGCTCACGCATTATTCGCATAGTGCCTATGCTGTAATAACTGATATCGTGCGCCCGAACATGGAGCACGTGAGTTATTATTATAACTTGATGTTGTACACTGGCAGGTTAAAGTCCCTCTTTCAGCCGCCATTACATGCAGTCACTTAGTTCGCTTTATACAACTGTGTTTGAAGCCTCCAAACATGTGCATAGACTAGTTCCCATCCTCGGACTGAGGTGTTATGTATGTACTCTGCGCGTAGACTGGTTCCCGTCCCGACTGACGTCTTCTGTATGTACCATGTGCATAGATTGGTTCCCATCCTCTCACGGACGATATATATGTACTCTGCGCGTAGACTGGTTCCCGTCCTGTGACTGACGTGTTCTGTATGTACTCTTCGCATAGACTGGTTCCCGTCATCTGACTGACGTTATGTATGTACTTTTCGCATAGACTGGTTCCCATCCTCTGACTGACGTGTTATGTATGTACTCTTCGCATAGACTGGTTCCCGTCCTCTGACTGACGTGTTCTTTATGTACTCTCTGCATTGACTGGTTCCCGTCCTGGCTGACATGTTCTGTATGTACTCTTCGCATAGACTGGTTCCAATATTCTGACTGACATGTCCTGTATGTACTCTTCGCATGGACTGGTTCCCGTCCTGGCTGACGTGTTCTGTATATACTTTTCGCATATACTGGTTCCCGTCCTCTGACTGATGTGTTCTGTGTGTACTCGCCGCATAGACTGGCTCCCGTCCTCTGACTGACGTGTTCTGTATGTACTCTCTGCATAGACTGGTTCCCGTCCTGCTACTGACGTGTTCTGTATGTACCATGTGCATTGACTGGTTTCCATCCTCTGACTGACGTTATGTTTGTACTCTTCGCATGAACTGGTTCCGGTTCTCTGACTGACGTTATGTATGTACTCTTTGTATACACTGGTTCCCGTTCTCTGACTGACATGTTCTGTATGTACTCTTCGCATAGACTGGTTTCCGTCCTCTGACTGACGTTATGTATGTCCTCTTTGTATACACTGGTTCCCGTTCTCTGACTGACGTGTTCTAGCTGTATGTACTCTTCGCATAAACTGGTTCCTGACTGACGTGTTCTGTATGTACCATATGCATAGACTGGTTCCCATCCTCTGACTGACGTGTTCTGTATGTACCATGTGCATAGACTGGTTCCCATCCTGTGACTGACGTGTTCTGTATGTACCATGTGCATAGACTGGTTCCCGCCCTCTGACTGACGTTTTGCATGTACTCTTCGCATAGACTGGTTCCCATCCTCTGACTGACGTTATGTATGTACTCTTCGCATAGACTGGTTCCCGTCCTCTGACTGACGTGTTCTAGCTGTATGTACTCTTCGCATAAACTGGTTCCTGACTGACGTGTTCTGTATGTACCATATGCATAGACTGGTTCCCATCCTCTGACTGACGTGTTCTGTATGTACCATGTGCATAGACTGGTTCCCATCCTGTGACTGACGTGTTCTGTATGTACCATGTGCATAGACTGGTTTCAGTCCCGGCTGACGTTATGTATGTACTCTTCGCATAGACTGGTTCCCATCCTCTGACTGACGTGTTCTGTATGTACTCTTCGCATAGACTGGCTCCCGTCCTCTGACTGACGTGTTCTGTATGTACCATGTGCATAGACTGGTTCCAGTCCCGGCTGACGTTATGTATGTACTCTTCGCATAGACTGGTTCCCATCCTCTGACTGACGTGTTATGTACTCTTCGCAGACTGGTTCCCGTCCTCTGACTGACGTTATGCATGTACTCTTCGCATAGACTGGTTCCCATCCTCTGACTGACGTGTTCTGTATGTACTCTTCGCATAGACTGGTTCCCATCCTGTGACTCACGGGTTCTGTATGTACCATGTGCATAGACTGGTTCACATCCTCTGACTGACGTGTTCTGTATGTACTCTGCGCATAGACTGGTTCCCGTCCTCTGACTGACGTGCTCTGTATGTACTCTGCGCATAGACTGGTTCCCGTCGTCTGACTTCATAGACCGGTTTGTTTACCACTATGGGACAGCATGACGCCACAGACTTGCGGCCCAGGGGTGTGGGGGAGGGGGGGAGAGAGGTCGGCCTGCCGTACGGGATCGACCGGGATTTGAACAAGTGATGACAATAGATGGCACATTTTAGCCAATCAATGGCCCACATTTATTTGTCTCTGTCTGCAGTAGGTTGGGGACGACATGTATAGCACGTGACAACATCTGCTGACGCAGCACAATACACTAAAGAGGGACACATTCTCAACACATGGCTCTGGCCCCCCTGTCGTGGCGGCATTGCTAAATAAGCCAATCTCACCCGGTAGCGAATAAATACAACTTTAAATTCTACAAATGATTAATCACGATATTTGGCGTGTTTGATGACCACATACAGCATAAACCACCTATCATTTACCACTTTCCTGAGACACTGAATTGTAAATTATTTATTTTAAACTTTATCAGTGAGCCATTTCCCAAAGGGAAAGAGGTCACGAATTCACAAAAGAGCATAATTATATAGGACAAGTAAAATATTAACTGACCTGTATTATAACCATACAACTCAGTGTGAGAGGCCCAAGTAGAAGGTATACTGAGCTGTGTTGTATCCACTACACAACTCTACGTAACCGCTCATGCA
This sequence comes from Arenicola marina, assembly GCA_964019135.1. Lineage (NCBI taxonomy): Eukaryota > Metazoa > Annelida > Polychaeta > Arenicolidae > Arenicola > Arenicola marina. The sequence continues at coordinate 34,611,602 of OZ025254.1, read as the reverse complement.
TTACTTAAGATTAGGCCAACATCCACCACATGTTGTGTAGGCATGCGCCGCACGTGGAACAGGACTCACGTAGAGAAAGACGCTCACATATCATCCTGTGGATTGCAGTACGCGAGACGGATCTCAATGTGACTCCACACTCACCCCGGCACATGGCTCACTGCTACTCCACTCACCCCGGCACATGGCTCACTGCTACTCCACTCACCCCGGCACATGGCTCACTGCTACTCCACTCACCCCGGCACATGGCTCACTGCTACTCCACTCACCCCGGCACATGGCTCACTGCTACTCCACACTCACCAAGGCACATGGCTCACTGCTACTCCACAGTCACCCCAACACATGGCTCACTGCTACTCCACACTCACCCCGGCACATGGCTCACTGCTACTCCACAGTCACCAAGGCACATGGCTCACTGCTACTCCACAGTCACCCCAGCACATGGCTCACTGCTACTCCACACTCACCCCAGCACATGGCTCACTGCTACTCTACTCACCCCGGCACATGGCTCACTGCTACTCCACAGTCACCTCAGCCCATGGCTCACTGCTACTCCACAGTCACTCCAGCACATGGCTCACTGCTACTCCACACTCACCCCGGCACATGGCTCACTGCTACTCCACAGTCACCAAGGCACATGGCTCACTGCTACTCCACAGTCACCCCAGCACATGGCTCACTGCTACTCCACACTCACCCCGGCACATGGCTCACTGCTACTCCACAGTCACCCCAGCACATGGCTCACTGCTACTCCACAGTCACCAAGGCACATGGCTCACTGCTACTCCACTCACCAAGGCACATGGCTCACTGCTACTCCACAGTCACCAAGGCACATGGCTCACTGCTACTCCACAGTCACCAAGGCACATGGCTCACTGCTACTCCACACTCACCTCAGCCCATGGCTCACTGCTACTCCACAGTCACCAAGGCCCATGGCTCACTGCTACTCCACAGTCACCAAGGCACATGGCTCACTGCTACTCCACAGTCACCAAGGCACATGGCTCACTGCTACTCCACACTCACCAAGGCACATGGCTCACTGCTAGACTCCACACACACCCCACCACATGGCTCACTGCTAGACTCCATTCACCCCACTACATGGCTCACTGCTAGACTCCAATCACCCCACCACATGGCTCTGCTAGACTCCACACTCACCCCACCACATGGCTCACTGCTACTCCACTCACCCAACCACATGGCTCACTGCTAGACTCCACACCCACCCCACCACATGGCTCACTGCTAGACTCCACACCCACCCCACCACATGGCTCACTGCTAGACTCCACACCCACCCCACCACATGGCTCACTGCTAGACTCCACACCCACCCCACCACATGGCTCACTGCTAGACTCCACACCCACCCCACCACATGGCTCACTGCTAGACTCCACACCCACCCCACCACATGGCTCACTGCTAGACTCCACACCCACCCCACCACATGGCTCACTGCTAGACTCCACACCCACCCCACCACATGGCTCACTGCTAGACTCCACACCCACCCCACCACATGGCTCACTGCTAGACTCCACACCCACCCCACCACATGGCTCACTGCTAGGCTCCACACCCACCCCACCACATGGCTCACTGCTAGACTCCACACCCACCCCACCACATGGCTCACTGCTAGACTCCACACCCACCCCACCACATGGCTCACTGCTAGACTCCACACCCACCCCACCACATGGCTCACTGCTAGACTCCACACCCACCCCACCACATGGCTCACTGCTAGACTCCACACCCACCCCACCACATGGCTCACTGCTAGACTCCACACCCACCCCACCACATGGCTCACTGCTAGACTCCACACCCACCCCACCACATGGCTCACTGCTAGACTCCACACCCACCCCACCACATGGCTCACTGCTAGACTCCACACCCACCCCACCACATGGCTCACTGCTAGACTCCACACCCACCCCACCACATGGCTCACTGCTAGACTCCACACCCACCCCACCACATGGCTCACTGCTAGACTCCACACCCACCCCACCACATGGCTCACTGCTAGACTCCACACCCACCCCACCACATGGCTCACTGCTAGACTCCACACCCACCCCACCACATGGCTCACTGCTAGACTCCACACCCACCCCACCACATGGCTCACTGCTAGACTCCACACCCACCCCACCACATGGCTCACTGCTAGACTCCACACCCACCCCGGCACATGGCTCACTGCTAGACTGCGGGCACACACCTACGATGTACGTAATAAGACCATTAAAACAAGTAGCCTAAATACGAGAGAGTAAAAGTTAAAGCACCACCAATAAAAGAAAGGTTAAGAATGAGACGTGCCGGTCAACCAATCCGCAAGTAGATAACACAACGACACTACACAGGCGTAAATTTGCGTAAGCGATGATTGCATGAATAAAATTCGATAAGTCACGCGACTTCTTCCAGGATGCTTGTATTTATACACACAATTTGTACAAGCCCGGACATTTTGAGTTGATGATTATGTAAAAGCTGCAAGCCGAGGGCGCGGCCGTGGGTGGCAGGAGGTGGCAGGGGGTGGCGTGGACCCGCGCCTGACCCTCTACCCCGACCCCGGCTTGAACTTGTTGATGAAGATCTTGATGGCGCCGGTGAAGTCTGCCGAGATGAGGACCTCGCCGCGCACGCCGGCCGTCTCGGCGTCCTCAGAGTCCAGGTACTCGAACTGCCGCTTGATGATCTGCCGCGGCACCGGCGCAAAGACGGCCGCAGTCGTCACCGCCAGGTGGGCTGTGGGGGGCCGGGGGAGGGGGAGGGGTCGCAGGGGGAGGGATGAGATTAGTGGGGTGGGGGCAGACGGTGAAGTCAATGTTGTGAGGGGCAGGGCCGAGATCGCAGGATGTGTGGGTAGGAGCAGTATTTGAAGAAAGGGGTGGGATGTGGGGGGGGGGGGGGGGGGGTAGGCGAAGGTGGATGGGTGGATTAGTGAAGAGAGGGTGGGAGTAGAAGAAAATCTTTCATTGATAATGCTTTCAGCGGCCAAACAGTCTATTACTAATCAACCTCCCACAAAACCTCACGTCAGAAAGGCACACAGCGCGACAGGACAGAGCTGCTCGCCCAATCCCAAACGTCTCTGGCTACAGGCTACAGCAAGGTCGGTTCACCACGCCAGTAAACATACACTGGCACGCAGACCATCCGTCCTAAAAACAGCAGATATACCCCTGAAGACGCCAGTCTATACCGATATACCGATGATACCCTCCCAGTAGTCGGACAATAGAGGACTTACCTCTCATACCCTCCCAGTAGTCAGACAATAGTGGACTTACCTCTGATACCCGCCCAGTAGTCAGATAATAGTGGGCTTACCTCTGATACCCTCCTAGTAGTCAGACAATAGTGGACTTACCTCTCATACCCTCCCAGTAGCCAGACAATAGCGGACTTACCTCTGATACCCTCCAAGTAGCCAGACAATAGTGGACTTACCTCTGATACCCTCCCAGTAGCCAGACAATAGTAGACTTACCTCTGATACCCTCCCAGTAGTCAGACAATAGAGGACCTACCTCTCATACCCTCCTAGTAGCCAGACAATAGTAGACTTACCTCTCATACCCTCCCAGTAGCCAGACAATAGTGGACTTACCTCTGATACCCTCCTAGTAGTCAGACAATAGTGGACTTACCTCTGATACCCTCCCAGTAGCCAGACAATAGTGGACTTACCTCTCATACCCTCCCAGTAGTCAGACAGTAGTGGACTTACCTCTGATACCCTCCTAGTAGTCAGACAATAGTGGACTTACCTCTCATACCCTCCCAGTAGCCAGACAATAGTGGACTTACCTCTGATACCCTCCCAGTAGTCAGACAATAGTGGACTTACCTCTGATACCCTCCTAGTAGTCAGACAATAGTGGACTTACCTCTGATACCCTCCCAGTAGCCAGACAATAGTGGACTTACCTCTCATACCCTCCCAGTAGTCAGACAGTAGTGGACTTACCTCTGATACCCTCCTAGTAGTCAGACAATAGTGGACTTACCTCTCATACCCTCCCAGTAGCCAGACAATAGTGGACTTACCTCTCATACCCTCCCAGTAGTCAGACAATAGTGGACTTACCTCTGATACCCTCCTAGTAGTCAGACAATAGTGGACTTACCTCTGATACCCTCCCAGTAGTCAGACAATAGTGGACTTACCTCTGATACCCTCCTAGTAGTCAGACAATAGTGGACTTACCTCTCATACCCTCCCAGTAGCCAGACAATAGTGGACTTACCTCTCATACCCTCCCAGTAGTCAGACAATAGTGGACTTACCTCTGATACCCTCCTAGTAGTCAGACAATAGTGGACTTACCTCTCATACCCTCCCAGTAGCCAGACAATAGTGGACTAACCTCTCATACCCTCCCAGTAGCCAGACAATAGTGGACTTACCTCTGGTACCCTCCTAGTAGTCAGACAATAGTGGACTTACCTCTGATACCCTCCTAGTAGCCAGACAATAGTGGACTTACCTCTGATACCCTCCCAGTAGTCAGACAATAGTGGACTTACCTCTCATACCCTCCCAGTAGTCAGACAATAGTGGACTTACCTCTGATACCCTCCCAGTAGTCAGACAATAGTGGACTTACCTCTGATACCCTCCCAGTAGCCAGACAATAGTGGACTTACCTCTGATACCCTCCCAGTAGCCAGACAATAGTGGACTTACCTCTGATACCCTCCCAGTAGTCAGATAATAGTGGACTTACCTCTGATACCCTCCCAGTAGTCAGACAATAGTGGACTTACCTCTGATACCCTCCCAGTAGTCAGACAATAGCGGACTTACCTCTTATAACCTCCCAGTAGCCAGACAATAGTGGACTTACCTCTGATACCCTCCCAGTAGTCAGACAATAGTGGACTTACCTCTCATACCCTCCCAGTAGCCAGACAATAGTGGACTTACCTCTCATACCCTCCCAGTAGTCAGACAATAGTGGACTTACCTCTGATACCCTCCCAGTAGTCAGACAATAGAGGACCTACCTCTCATACCCTCCTAGTAGCCAGACAATAGTGGACTTACCTCTCATACCCTCCCAGTAGCCAGACAATAGTGGACTTACCTCTCATACCCTCCCAGTAGTCAGACAATAGTGGACTTACCTCTCATACCCTCCTAGTAGTCAGACAATAGTGGACTTACTTCTCATACCCTCCCAGTAGCCAGACAATAGTGGACTTACCTCTGATACCCTCCAAGTAGCCAGACAATAGTGGACTTACCTCTGATACCCTCCCAGTAGTCAGACAATAGTGGACTTACCTCTGATACCCTCCTAGTAGCCAGACAATAGTGGACTTACCTCTGACACCCTCCTAGTAGTCAGACAATAGAGGACTTACCTCTGATACCCTCCCAGTAGTCAGACAATAGTGGACCTACCTCTCATACCCTCCCAGTAGCCAGACAATAGTGGACTTACCTCTGATACCCTCCCAGTAGCCAGACAATAGTGGACTTACCTCTGATACCCTCCCAGTAGTCAGATAATAGAGGACCTACCTCTCATACCCTCCTAGTAACCAGACAATAGTGGACTTACCTCTGATACCCTCCCAGTAGTCAGACAATAGTGGACCTACCTCTCATACCCTCCCAGTAGCCAGACAATAGTGGACTTACCTCTGATACCCTCCCAGTAGCCAGACAATAGTGGACTTACCTCTCATACCCTCCCAGTAGCCAGATAATAGTGGACTTACCTCTGATACCCTCCCAGTAGTCAGACAATAGTGGACTTACCTCTGATACCCTCCCAGTAGTCAGACAATAGTGGACTTACCTCTTATAACCTCCCAGTAGCCAGACAATAGTGGACTTACCTCTGATACCCTCCCAGTAGCCAGACAATAGTGGACTTACCTCTGATACCCTCCTAGTAGTCAGACAATAGTGGACTTACCTCTGATACCCTCCCAGTAGCCAGATAATAGCGGACTTACCTCTTATAACCTCCCAGTAGCCAGACAATAGTGGACTTACCTCTGATACCCTCCCAGTAGCCAGACAATAGTGGACTTACCTCTGATACCCTCCTAGTAGTCAGACAATAGTGGACTTACCTCTCATACCCTCCTAGTAGTCAGACAATAGTGGACTTACCTCTGATACCCTCCCAGTAGCCAGACAATAGCGGACTTACCTCTGATACCCTCCCAGTAGCCAGACAATAGTGGACTTACCTCTGATACCCTCCCAGTAGTCATTCCTATCTCTTCTGACTGAGTAGAACTTGTAGAAGTCGTGTTGTGCGCGCCAGATGTAGACGAACTTGTCCTCAGAACCACACACTATGTACTTGCCGTCATGACTGAAGCATACACAGACAACGGTCACCACACGTTACGGTGACAGCAAACATTGAAGCAGACGCTAACAACGGTCACCACACGTTACGGTGACAGCAAACATTGAAGCAGACGCCGACCACGGTCACCACACGTTACGGTGACAGCAAACATTGAAGCAGACGCTGACAACGGTCACCACACGCTACGGTGACAGCAAACATTGAAGTAGACGCCGACAACGGTCACCACACGTTACGGTGACAGCAAACATTGAAGCAGACGCCGACAACGGTCACCACACGTTACGGTGACAGCAAACATTGACGCAGACGCCGACAACGGTCACCACACGCTACAGTGACAGCAAACATTGAAGCAGACGCCGACAACGGTCACCACACGTTACGGTGACAGCAAACATTGAAGTAGACGCCGACAACGGTCACCACACGATACGGTGACAGCAAACATTGAAGTAGACGCCGACAACGGTCACCACACGATACGGTGACAGCAAACATTGAAGTAGACGCCGACAACGGTCACCACACGATACGGTGACAGCAAACATTGAAGCAGACGCCGACAACGGTCACCACACGTTACGGTGACAGCAAACATTGAAGCAGACGCCGACAACGGTCACCACACGTTACGGTGACAGCAAACATTGAAGCAGACGCCGACAACGGTTACCACACGGTACGGTGACAGCAAACATGGAAGTAGACGCCGACAACGGTCACCACACGCTACAGTGACAGCAAACATTGAAGCAGACGCCGACAACGGTCACCACACGTTACGGTGACAGCAAACATTGAAGCAGACGCCGACAACGGTCACCACACGTTACGGTGACAGCAAACATTGAAGCAGACGCCGACCACGGTCACCACACGTTACGGTGACAGTAAACATTGAAGCAGACGCCGACAACGGTCACCACACGTTACGGTGACAGCAAACATTGAAGCAGACGCCAACAACGGTCACCACACGGTACGGTGACAGCAAACATTGAAGCAGACGCCAACAACGGTCACCACACGGTACGGTGACAGCAAACATTGAAGTAGACGCCGACAACGGTCACCACACGTTACAGTGACAGCAAACATTGAAGCAGACGCCGACAACGGTCACCACACGTTACGGTGACAGCAAACATTGAAGCAGACGCCGACAACGGTCACCACACGTTACGGTGACAGCAAACATTGAAGCAGACGCCGACCACGGTCACCACACGTTACGGTGACAGCAAACATTGAAGCAGACGCCGACAACGGTCACCACACGTTACAGTGACAGCAAACATTGAAGCAGACGCCGACAACGGTCACCACACGTTACGGTGACAGCAAACATTGAAGCAGACGTCAACAACGGTCACCACACGTTACGGTGACAGCAAACATTGAAGCAGACGCCGACAACGGTCACCACACGTTACGGTGACAGCAAACATTGAAGCAGACGCCGACCACGGTCACCACACGTTACGGTGACAGCAAACATTGAAGCAGACGCCGACCACGGTCACCACACGTTACGGGGACAGCAAACATTGAAGCAGACGCCGACCACGGTCACCACACGTTACGGTGACAGCAAACATTGAAGCAGACGCCGACAACGGTCACCACACGTTACGGTGACAGCAAACATTGAAGCAGACGCCGACAACGGTCACCACACGTTACGGTGACAGCAAACATTGAAGCAGACGCCGACAACGGTCACCACACGTTACGGTGACAGCAAACATTGAAGCAGACGCCGACAACGGTCACCACACGTTACGGTGACAGCAAACATTGAAGCAGACGCCGACAACGGTCACCACACGTTACGGTGACAGCAAACATTGAAGCAGATACAGACAACGGTCACCACACGTTACGGTGACAGCAAACATTGAAGCAGACGCCAACAACGGTCACCACACGTTACGGTGACAGCAAACATTGAAGTAGACGCCGACAACGGTCACCACACGTTACGGTGACAGCAAACATTGAAGCAGACGCCGACAACGGTCACCACACGTTACGGTGACAGCAAACATTGAAGTAGACGCCGACAACGGTCACCACACGTTACGGTGACAGCAAACATTGAAGTAGACGCCGACAAAGGTCACCACCATCATCGATAGCTTTCACAAATAGAATATTAAATCCCACAAAGCTTTAGGAATATGAACGCGCTGTTACAGGCAAGCACTGAGGGTGATCCACCTACCTGAAGCTAGCTTTGATTTGACTGCTGTTGTTCGCACATCCCTTATATTTACAGGTCAAGGTCAAATCCCGAAGGTCATATAACCGGATGCGTGAGTCGTTTGACGTCACTAAAATCTAGAATCGTTTAAAGCGTCAATAAATCAATAATTGCCACAGTAAACAGGATACGGTTTAAATAGCGGGGCGAGTAAGGCAATGCAATGCAAATCGAGCGGCTGTAGAATTACTACACATACCTCAATAATACGGTATACACTGCTACTTAAAGTCGGTAATATAAGCACGTGAACACTAATGGTTCTTGGGATTTAATGAGATGTAATGCATGTAATGTAGGAGTTGCCTAATATGGTAACACGTCTATAATAGCATTGTAGACTACAGTTTAAGACGACATGACCATCTAATGTGTATTTACGCTAATATAGCGACATGTACAATGTCATCAGAGTAATACAGCGGCCTTGACTTTATACCGATAGGTAATGCAGCGCTATATACATGTTCAGTGCCACCGAGTACGTGGTACGTGGTTGCCGACCAGGAGGCAGGCTGCCTTGGCCTGGGTGTCACGTGTCGGCCGCTGTCACACGTGGAGTCTCACCTTGCTCTCCCCAGGCATCGGCTCCACCCCTGTCACCTTCCGACCACGAGCGTTCTTTCCTCGAGTTGAACGCACGTGGATTTGTGTGGAATATTTTAGTTGCTGAAACAGGTATACGATTCAATTCTATAGCGACCATACAGAATCTAAATAAGAACTAACATCTGTATGGAAAAGGCAATGTACATGTACATACATATTTGTGTTCATACTATAGTAAAATTGGATATTGCGCAGTGTTTTTGACATTGTTATGGAGGAGACCGGGCTATACACTGGTGTGTAAGTGGACTATCCCTGGCACTCACGTCTGTGGTGTACAGGATACAGCGGCCGTCGTAGGTGCCCACCACGGCCAGCTTGCCGTCCAGGCAGAAGTTGGCAGCCGTGATGAGCTTGCACTGGCCGCTCACCTCATTCCACAGCGCCACCCGCTTGTCCGGGATGTTCCACAGCCTCAACTTGCCGTCCAGCGACCCGCTCAGGAAGTAGCGGTCGTCCTGGCAACGGTCGCCAAGAGAGACGCTCGTTAACACTTACAGCGGAAACATTCTGACAATACAAACCCATACAACTGTTTAGGGAACTGAGTTTTACTGTACAGTGAACATAATTATACACTTGGACAAAGTAAGGCCACGCCCCTGGTCCCGGCAGAGGTCAGACCACCGACCTTGGGATGGAATGCGATGGCGGTGACGAAGTCGATGTGTTGGAAGCAGCAGAGACATTCCTTGCGCGACACGTGCCACAGGCGAACCGTCTTGTCCATGGACGACGACAAGATGAAGTAGTTCTACAGACAAATACACGACATATATCAAAGTAATATCGCCATGAAGACACCTTATATATCTAAGTCGGAAAACATTCATGGTCATCACCGCAACCAGTTATAAATGGGACTATTTTATAGAGCGGTGCGCCGCGACGTAAATTACTACGCCTGCCGGGGATTCATCGGTGACACTGTAACCATTGATTGTTATAATAGTACAATGTTGAATCTGAATAATTTGTGAGCGATACATAATTAATAGTCGGCACCAACAGGGACGAAGACTATGCTAGCCGTGCCGTGACTGACCTTGGACCAGGAGAGGTCGAGCAGGTCGGCCGAGTGGCCGCGGTAAGTGCAGAAGGGACGCCGGACGAAAGGCGCGTGCTCCTCCTCCTCCTGAAAACACCACCACTGCCTGTACAGCCGTTACAACGGTCACCGCCCACTAACAGGGTCAGGGGGGACCACAGCGGTGGCTTATAACACACGTCACAGCATAATGATGGGCAAACTAACTAACGGGAATTAACAGATTACTGGCTACATTACTTGCCCAAACAGAATAAACATGGAGCACAACGTAAAGCATTATGTGGTATATTATATCAGGTAACTCTTTAACTACGCATTAATGAGCCCCGCAAAGATGGCAGCCTATAACTGTGTCCAGTCCAGTGAACCCCGACAGACTGACATGCCTATAACTGTGTCCAGTCCAGTGAACCCCGACAGACTGACATGCCTATAACTGTGTCCAGTCCAGTGAACCCCGACAGACTGACATGTCTATAACTGTGTCCAGTCCAGTGAACCCCGACAGACTGACATGTCTATAACTGTGTCCAGTCCAGTGAACCCCGACAGACTGACATGTCTATAACTGTCTCCAGTCCAGTGAACCACGACAGACTGACATGTCTATAACTGTCTCCAGTCCAGTGAACCCCGACAGACTGACATGTCTATAACTGTCTCCAGTCCAGTGAACCACGACAGACTGACATGTCTATAACTGTGTCCAGTCCAGTGAACCACGGCAGACTGACATGTCTATAACTGTCTCCAGTCCAGTGAACCACGACAGACTGACATGTCTATAACTGTGTCCAGTCCAGTGAACCACGGCAGACTGACATGTCTATAACTGTCTCCAGTCCAGTGAACCCCGACAGACTGACATGTCTATAACTGTCTCCAGTCCAGTGAACCCCGACAGACTGACATGTCTATAACTGTCTCCAGTCCAGTGAACCCCGACAGACTGACATGTCTATAACTGTCTCCAGTCCAGTGAACCACGACAGACTGACATGTCTATAACTGTCTCCAGTCCAGTGAACCACGGCAGACTGACATGTCTATAACTGTCTCCAGTCCAGTGAACCCCGACAGACTGACATGTCTATAACTGTCTCCAGTCCAGTGAACCCCGACAGACTGACATGTCTATAACTGTCTCCAGTCCAGTGAACCACGACAGACTGACATGTCTATAACTGTCTCCAGTCCAGTGAACCACGGCAGACTGACATGTCTATAACTGTCTCCAGTCCAGTGAACCACGACAGACTGACATGTCTATAACTGTCTCCAGTCCAGTGAACCACGGCAGACTGACATGTCTATAACTGTCTCCAGTCCAGTGAACCACGACAGACTGACATGTCTATAACTGTCTCCAGTCCAGTGAACCACGGCAGACTGACATGTCTATAACTGTCTCCAGTCCAGTGAACCACGACAGACTGACATGTCTATAACTGTCTCCAGTCCAGTGAACCACGACAGACTGACATGTCTATAACTGTGTCCAGTCCAGTAAACCACGACAGACTGACATGTATATAACTGTGTCCAGTCCAGTGAACCACGACAGACTGACATGTCTATAACTGTGTCTAGTCCAGTGAACCACGGCAGATTGACATGTCTATAACTGTGTCCAGTCCAGTGAATCACGGCAGACATGTCTTTAACTGTCTCCAGTCCAGTAAACTTCGGCAGACTGACATGTCTATAACTATCTGAACTACAAACCGCTTCACAACCTTCTTCGCAAAAACAATGGCGCGATGATCGGACAAGACTACACGCACACCCATTTGCACATTATATTTACATATTTAACCCACATCCACGTATAAAGTTCCAAACACAATGTAAAGCAACCTATGATACCGATTCTGATTAGTACATACATACAGACTTTTGTCAAATTTGTCCAAAAACCGAAATTTCAAACCACCCCTTGAACAGTATGGTAAGAAAGAGAAACGAAAAGCAAAAGCATAGAATATAGAAACTCGCAAGGCGTACTAAGTATTCGCAATGCGAGACTAAAGCAGGTCGGAAAGGCTAGATGGACTACATGCTAAGTTTTCGCAATGCGAGCAGGTCGGAAAGGCTAGATTTTCTACAGGCTAAAGTTTCGCAATGCAAGACTAAAGCAGGTCGGAAAGGCTAGATTTTCTACAGGCTAAAGTTTCGCAATGCAAGACTAAAGCAGGTCGGAAAGGCTAGATTTTCTACAGGATAAAGTTTCGCGATGCAAGTCTGATGCAGAACCAGCCAGGTAGGGATGGTCATTCGCGTTGAGATAAATCATTTGTTACCACCAGCAATATTTCCATATATTTCCTGGCGCGAAACTGGCGGACCACTGGCTAGTTGTGTCTACCCCAGGTGGCTAGCCTGGTATTGTACAGGCCGGGCACTATGTCTGTCTACCTCAGGTGGCTAGCCTGGTATTGTACAGGCCGACCACCACTGGCTATGTCGGTCTACGCCAGGTGGCTAGCCCGGTATTGTACAGGCCGAGCACTATGTCTGTCTACGCCAGGTGGCTAGCCTGGTATTGTACAGGCCGAGCACTATGTCTGTCTACCCCAGGTGGCTAGCCTGGTATTGTACAGGCCGGGCACAATGTCTGTCTACCCCAGGTGGCTAGCCTGGTATTGTACAGGCCGAGCACTATGTCTGTCTACCCCAGGTGGCTAGCCTGGTATTGTACAGGCCGAGCATTATGTCTGTCTACCCCAGGTGGCTAGCCTGGTATTGTACAGGCCGGGCACTATGTCTGTCTACCCCAGGTGGCTAGCCCGGCATTGTACAGACCGAGCACTGTCTGTCTACCCCAGGTGGCTAGCCTGGTATTGTACAGGCCGAGCACTATGTCTGTCTACGCCAGGTGGCTAGCCTGGTATTGTACAGGCCGAGCACTGGCTATGTCTGTCTACCCCAGGTGGCTAGCCTGGTATTGTACAGGCCGAGCACTATGTCTGTCTACCCCAGGTGGCTAGCCTGGTATTGTACAGGCCGAGCATTATGTCTGTCTACCCCAGGTGGCTAGCCTGGTATTGTACAGGCCGAGCACTATGTCTGTCTACCTCAGGTGGCTAGCCTGGTATTGTACAGGCCGGGCACTATGTCTGTCTACCCCAGGTGGCTAGCCCGGCATTGTACAGACCGAGCACTGTCTGTCTACCCCAGGTGGCTAGCCTGGTATTGTACAGGCCGAGCACTATGTCTGTCTACGCCAGGTGGCTAGCCTGGTATTGTACAGGCCGGGCACTGTCTGTCTACCCCAGGTGGCTAGCCTGGTATTGTACAGGCCGAGCACTATGTCTGTCTACGCCAGGTGGCTAGCCTGGTATTGTACAGGCCGAGCACTATGTCTGTCTACCCCAGGTGGCTAGCCTGGTATTGTACAGGCCGAGCACTGTGACTGTCTACCCCAGGTGGCTAGCCTGGTATTGTACAGGCCGAACACTATGTCTGTCTACCTCAGGTGGCTAGCCTGGTATTGTACAGGCCGAGCACTATGTCTGTCTACCCCAGGTGGCTAGCCTGGTATTGTACAGGCCGGGCACAATGTCTGTCTACCCCAGGTGGCTAGCCTGGTATTGTACAGGCCGAGCACTATGTCTGTCTACCCCAGGTGGCTAGCCTGGTATTGTACAGGCCGAGCATTATGTCTGTCTACCCCAGGTGGCTAGCCTGGTATTGTACAGGCCGAGCACTATGTCTGTCTACCTCAGGTGGCTAGCCTGGTATTGTACAGGCCGGGCACTATGTCTGTCTACCCCAGGTGGCTAGCCCGGCATTGTACAGACCGAGCACTGTCTGTCTACCCCAGGTGGCTAGCCTGGTATTGTACAGGCCGAGCACTATGTCTGTCTACGCCAGGTGGCTAGCCTGGTATTGTACAGGCCGAGCACTATGTCTGTCTACCCCAGGTGGCTAGCCTGGTATTGTACAGGCCGGGCACTGTCTGTCTACCCCAGGTGGCTAGCCTGGTATTGTACAGGCCGAGCACTATGTCTGTCTACGCCAGGTGGCTAGCCTGGTATTGTACAGGCCGAGCACTATGTCTGTCTACGCCAGGTGGCTAGCCTGGTATTGTACAGGCCGAGGACTATGTCTGTCTACCCCAGGTGGCTAGCCTGGTATTGTACAGGCCGAGCACTATGTCTGTCTACCCCAGGTGGCTAGCCTGGTATTGTACAGGCCGAGCACTATGTCTGTCTACCTCAGGTGGCTAGCCTGGTATTGTACAGGCCGGGCACTATGTCTGTCTACCCCAGGTGGCTAGCCTGGTATTGTACAGGCCGAGCACTATGTCTGTCTACCCCAGGTGGCTAGCCTGGTATTGTACAGGCCGAGCACTATGTCTGTCTACCCCAGGTGGCTAGCCTGGTATTGTACAGGCCGAGCACTATGTCTGTCTACGCCAGGTGGCTAGCCTGGTATTGTACAGGCCGGGCGCTATGTCTGTCTACCCAAGGTGGCTAGCCTGGTATTGTACAGGCCGGGCACTGTCTGTCTACCCCAGGTGGCTAGCCTGGTATTGTACAGGCCGAGCACTATGTCTGTCTACGCCAGGTGGCTAGCCTGGTATTGTACAGGCCGAGCACTATGTCTGTCTACCCCAGGTGGCTAGCCTGGTATTGTACAGGCCGAGCACTATGTCTGTCTACCCCAGGTGGCTAGCCTGGTATTGTACAGGCCGAGCACTATGTCTGTCTACCTCAGGTGGCTAGCCTGGTATTGTACAGGCCGGGCACTATGTCTGTCTACCCCAGGTGGCTAGCCTGGTATTGTACAGGCCGAGCACTATGTCTGTCTACCCAAGGTGGCTAGCCCGGTATTGTACAGGCCGAGCAGTGGCTATGTCGGTCTACCACAGGTGGCTAGCCTGGTATTGTACAGGCCGAGCACTGGCTATGTCGGTCTACCCCAGGTGGCTAGCCCGGTATTGTATAGGCCGAGCACTGGCTATGTCGGTCTACCCCAGGTGGCTAGCCCGATATTCTACAGGCCGAGCACTATGTCGGTCTACACCAGGTGGCTAGCCTGGTATTCTACAGGCCGAGCACTATGTCTGTCTACCCAAGGTGGCTAGCCCGTTATTGTACAGGCCGAGCACTATGTCTGTCTACCCCAGGTGGCTAGCCTGGTATTGTACTGGCCGAGCACTGGCTATGTCTGTCTACCCCAGGTGGCTAGCCCGGTATTGTACAGGATGAGCACTATGTCTGTCTACCACAGGTGGCTAGCCTGGTATTGTACAGGCTGAGCACTAGGTCTGTCTACCTCAGGTGGCTAGCCCGGTATTGTACAGGCCGAGCACTATGTCTGTCTACCCCAGATGGCTAGCCTGGTATTGTACAGGCCGAGCACTATGTCTGTCTACCTCAGGTGGCTAGCCTAGTATTGTACAGGCCGAGCACTATGACTGTCTACCCCAGGTGGCCAGCCTGGTATTGTAAAGGCCGAGCACTATGACTGTCTACCCCAGGTGGCTAGCCTGGTATTGTACAGGCCGAGCACTATGTCTGTCTACGCCAGGTGGCTAGCCTGGTATTGTAAAGGCCGAGCACTGGCTATGTCGGTCTACGCCAGGTGGCTAGCCCGGTATTGTACAGGATGAGCACTATGTCTGTCTACCCCAGGTGGCTAGCCTGGCTATGTACAGGCCAAGCACTATGTCTGTCTACCTCAGGTGGCTAGCCTGGTATTGTACAGGCCGAGCACTATGTCTGTCTACCCTAGGTGGCTAGCCCGGTATTGTACAGGCCGAGCACTATGACTGTCTACCCCAGGTGGCTAGCCCGGTATTGTACAGGCCGAGCACTATGTCTGTCTACCTCAGGTGGCTAGCCCGGTATTGCACAGGCCGAGCACTATGTCTGTCTACCCCAGGTGGCTAGCCTGGTATTGTACAGGCCGAGCACTATGTCTGTCTACCCCAGGTGGCTAGCCTGGTATTGTAAAGGCCGAGCACTGGCTATGTCGGTCTACGCCAGGTGGCTAGCCCGGTATTGTACAGGATGAGCACTATGTCTGTCTACCCCAGGTGGCTAGCCTGGCTATGTACAGGCCGAGCACTATGTCTGTCTACCTCAGGTGGCTAGCCTGGTATTGTACAGGCCGAGCACTATGTCTGTCTACCCTAGGTGGCTAGCCCGGTATTGTACAGGCCGAGCACTATGACTGTCTACCCCAGGTGGCTAGCCCGGTATTGTACAGGCCGAGCACTATGTCTGTCTACCTCAGGTGGCTAGCCCGGTATTGCACAGGCCGAGCACTATGTCTGTCTACCCCAGGTGGCTAGCCTGGTATGGTAGAGGCCGAGCACTGGCTATGTCGGTCTACGCCAGGTGGCTAGCCCGGTATGGTACAGGCCGAGCACTATGTCTGTCTACCCCAGGTGGCTAGCCTGGTATTGTACAGGCCGAGCACTATGTCTGTCTACCCCAGGTGGCTAGCCTGGTATTGTAAAGGCCGAGCACTATGTCTGTCTACCCCAGGTGGCTAGCCTGGTATTGTACAGGCCGAGCACTATGTCTGTCTACCTCAGGTGGCTAGCCTGGTATTGTACAGGCCGAGCACTATGTCTGTCTACCCTAGGTGGCTAGCCCGGTATTGTACAGGCCGAGCACTATGACTGTCTACCCCAGGTGGCTAGCCCGGTATTGTACAGGCCAAGCACTATGTCTGTCTACCTCAGGTGGCTAGCCCGGTATTGTACAGGCCGAGCACTATGTCTGTCTACCCTAGATGGCTAACCTGGTATTGTACAGGCCGGGCACTATGTCTGTCTACGCCAGGTGGCTAGCCTGGTATTGTACAGGCCGAGCACTATGTCTGTCTACCCCAGGTGGCTAGCCCGGCATTGTACAGACCGAGCACTGTCTGTCTACCTCAGGTGGCTAGCCCGGTATTGTACAGGCCGAGCACTATGTCTGTCTACCTCAGGTGGCTAGCCCGGTATTGTACAGACCGAGCACTGTCTGTCTACCTCAGGTGGCTAGCCCGGTATTGTACAGGCCGAGCACTATGTCTGTCTACCCTAGGTGGCTAGCCCGGTATTGTACAGGCCGTGCACTATGTCTGTCTACCCCAGGTGGCTAGCCTGGTATTGTACAGGCCGAGCACTATGTCTGTCTACCCTAGGTGGCTAGCCCGGTATTGTACAGGCCGTGCACTATGTCTGTCTACCCTAGGTGGCTAGCCCGGTATTGTACAGGCCGTGCACTATGTCTGTCTACCCCAGGTGGCTAGCCCGGTATTGTACAAATCCGAATCCAACATGTGTAAGGTCTATGTTTGTGTGAGATAAAGAGGTTTCCTTTCCACCTTGACCCTCCCCACTGTCCTAAAAAGGCTAAAGTATCCCAATTAGACCAAGCAACCAACCATTGCAACCGTTTTATAGGTGCCGGGAAGACGTAACAAGTCAATCCGGGTAATAAAGATGGGGGGGGGGGGCAGCAGATTATAGTAGAAATTCTGCTGGGACTGGATCGTTCATTGCATTCAATGCCCACTGCCCGGGTAGGAGTCATGCGTCGGTTACAAGTGACAACTGCTTCATGAGCAATGCTGGCTAAGTTACGGCAGGCTAGTATTTGTGACTACACTTTACGCCGAAAAGCAAGATATCACCGACAAATGAAGTGCATTTGTCACGGATATAGGCAAAACAGTTCTAACTAGCACGATGAAATATGTTACAACAGTAGTTAGCAACACGAAAACAAAAACCTGCATGGAACCCGAAGGAAGAATAAACAGTGTCAGTAGGTTGATGGCAATCACGACAAAATCCCAAAGCCATTAGTGAACAGTGGACAAATCTAACCTCCTCCGGCTCAGAGTCCTACAGGAATATAAAGAGCGTGTGTTAACGACGTGGCGCGATGCCGACCAGGTCGACACACATTGTTCGCTGGAGTGCACATTGACATCGATACCAATACAGACAACGATCAACCTACGCTATTCATACCGAGTAGAGCGTTGCGCTTACTGGTTAAGCTACGACACATAGATCTGGGCTCCATTAGCCGTGACGTTAGTCTTCTGTATAGAGAGATATCACAAGCTGCAACCAATCTACCCACTCCATACATCTACTTACTTCACCTTTAGTGGGTCTTACTTGTGTTTACATATATAATGCACATGTATTGCTGTCAATCCCACTGTTTTGATTCATGCTTTACAGAGATATCTTCGCTAGTGACGTTGTTGGTGTGACGTCACACGGGAGGGAGCGGCAGGAGGCAGTTAGCCGGAAGCACGTGGTCTCACCTCTGTGGCGGAGTGTCTGTCCGGGGCCGCCTCAGAGTTGACGCTGTCCTGGGAAGGCGCCGGCGACACCTTGGCAGCTACACCCACCACGTTATAACACACAAGTTAGACCACAATGTATTTTATCCTTGGTACTGTATCAGGTTCTTTTGTATCACTGATCCCCGTCTCAACCTTAACTCCACCACTAACTTACTAGCTCCTTACCTGTTAAGGTGGCCGTTGATATGTTTATGTTTATTCGTCATCCGTAACCTCGGTAAATAATAAGTTTTTACCCCAAAAAATGTCACTAATAAGTATATCAGACAGGTATCAAAGAAATGACACACAGAGACTGGCTGAAGGCAAGAGAACACCAGCGTACTAAAGTTCGCTAGCGAGAAGAAACGGCTATTTTCAAATTCAGAATCGGGAAATATATTTGCTATATACAATTTGATTTACCGAACAAGACTCGTGTAAACAGCGAGACAGCTGCCTTGTTAGATATGCAGCGAATATCGAAATGTAATGCCGTCCCTTTATGGCGTGTGTTTGCGATGATGATTGTTGTTATTGTATTCTGGGCGTGTTATGCCCTGCTCACATAGACCCACCGACGCCTCGGCCGAGCTAAAAAGGGGGAAATTGGCCCCAAATCGGCCCCAAATCGGCCGACCTCGGCCGAGCATTGCTGCTCGGTGGCTCATTTCAGGTGCTCGGCAGAGGCCTTTCCAGTTTTAATGCAGACATTTCCTTAGGTCGGCGGAGGTCGGCCGACCTCTCGGCCGACCTCTCGGCCGAGCTCGGCCGAGTAGTTGGCCGAGTAGTCACCTAGGTCGGCCGATTTTTAAAACTATGAAAGCTCGGTGGGAAAGTTGAAGAACTCGGTGGCGTGGGCGAGCTCTGACGTCGGCCGACCAGTCCTAGTCTATGTGAGCAGGGCATAAGACGGTGTCACAGTCTCGGCCCTTAACGACACTCGGGCTAACCATACAGCTTCAACAAAAGTCACATAAAATACAGGAATGCAGGTGGGGGGGGGGGGGAAGGTCATTTGTGTTTCCAACATTTTGTTTGTTTTTGTTAAGTCGAAGCTATATGTCCAATCTGACGAGTGTCAACATATATTACTATGTGTATGTTATGGTATGTAAGGCCAGCTGGTGTGAGCAGGGTTGTTGGTCTGTGACATAAAGCCATCCACTGGCATGGCTAGCGGCACGACTCGGCCATGCTGTGACTTAAAGCCATCCACTGGCATGGCTAGCGGCACGACTTACCTTCACTGTACTTCTGTCGCATGTCATCAAAGTAAGCGTAGGCGTCCTTCAGCACCCAGACCCGCAACAGATTGTCCTGGCCTCCAGTCGCCTAGCAACGCAACGCAAACATCAAGCAACTATCTCATTAAATTAAATATGACACAACTATTTTTAGGTTTAAGTTGCGACCTATCAGGCGTTCCCGGC
Source organism: Arenicola marina (assembly GCA_964019135.1). Classification (NCBI taxonomy): domain Eukaryota; kingdom Metazoa; phylum Annelida; class Polychaeta; family Arenicolidae; genus Arenicola; species Arenicola marina. Next base: position 34,591,547 of record OZ025254.1, on the reverse strand, counting down.
GCTATATAACACATCGATCAGACACTCTTGTGGTCGACTTCTGGGAATTGCCCTTTTATCATCCACCGTAATATCTTCACTCGCTTCCAGTTAACCAGTTTAAGTATTATTGAATAGGGTTTCCATAGCAATTGGGTAGCTGAACTGAATCATACTAGCTGGTAGGTAGGTAGAGCAAGTAGTTTACAGTCTACTCACCAGCAGTCGTCCACAGTGTGAGAACTTCATGGTCCACACGGCGCCCTGGGAGAGAGAAACAGCCAGCCTGAGACCACAGCCACGTGTCACTATCACAGCCACGTGTCACTATCACAGCCACGTGTCACTATCACAGCCACGTGTCACTATTACAGCCACGTGTCACTATCACAGCCACGTGTCACTATCACAGACACGTGTCACTATCACTCGCTCCAAGCACACCATTGACGTCTTACATTGTAGATAGACCAGCCGGAAAAGGACCCGGGGAGGGGGGGGGGGAGGGTGTTAGCCATCGCTGATTGTAATGCAGGGGAAGTGGGGGGATGGGGTGAGCGGGGGGTGGGTGGGGGCAATATAACTGACCTGGTGTATGCCGTGAAGGTCTTGGATGGACACAAGCAGGGGGGAGGGGGGGGGGGGTGGGCTATACCACTGACCTGGTGTATGCCGTGAAGGTCTTGGACGGGCACCAGCAGGGGGGAGGGGGGGGGTGGGCTATATCACTGACTTGGTGTATGCCGTGAAGATCTTGGACGGGCACCAGCAGGGGGCAGGGGGGAGTGGGGCTATACCACTGACCTGGTGTATGCCGTGAAGGTCTTGGATGGACACAAGCAGGGGGGAGGGGGGGGGGGTGGGCTATACCACTGACCTGGTGTATGCCGTGAAGGTCTTGGACGGGCACCAGCAGGGGGGAGGGGGGGGTGGGCTATATCACTGACTTGGTGTATGCCGTGAAGATCTTGGACGGGCACCAGCAGGGGGCAGGGGGGAGTGGGGCTATACCACTGACCTGGTGTATGCCGTGAAGGTCTTGGACGGGCACCAGCAGGGGGGAGGGGGGAGTAGGGCTATATCACTGACCTGGTGTATGCCGTGAAGGTCTTGGACAGGCACCAGCAGGGGGGAGGGGGGAGTGGGGCTATACCACTGACCTGGTGTATGCCGTGAAGGTCTTGGACGGGCACCAGCAGGGGGGAGGGGGGAGTGGGGCTATATCACTGACTTGGTGTATGCCGTGAAGGTCTTGGCCGGGCACCAGCAGGGGGGAGGGGGGAGTGGGGCTATATCACTGACCTGGTGTATGCCGTGAAGGTCTTGGACGGGCACCAGCAGGGGGGAGGGGGGAGTGGGGCTATATCACTGACCTGGTGTATGCCGTGAAGGTCTTGGACGGGCACCAGCAGGGGGAGGGGGGAGTGGGCTATATCACTGACCTGGTGTATGCCGTGAAGGTCTTGGACGGGCAACAGCAGGGGGGAGGGGGGAGTGGGGCTATATCACTGACCTGGTGTATGCCGTGAAGGTCTTGGACGGGCACCAGCAGGGGGGAGGGGGGAGTGGGGCTATATCACTGACCTGGTGTATGCCGTGAAGGTCTTGGACGGGCACCAGCAGGGGGGAGGGGGGAGTGGGGCTATACCACTGACCTGGTGTATGCCGTGAAGGTCTTGGACGGGCACCAGCAGGGGGGAGGGGGGAGTGGGGCTATATCACTGACTTGGTGTATGCCGTGAAGGTCTTGGACGGGCACCAGCAGGGGGGAGGGGGGAGTGGGGCTATATCACTGACCTGGTGTATGCCGTGAAGGTCTTGGACGGGCACCAGCAGGGGGGAGGGGGGAGTGGGGCTATATCACTGACCTGGTGTATGCCGTGAAGGTCTTGGCCGGGCACCAGCAGGGGGGAGGGGGGAGTGGGGCTATATCACTGACCTGGTGTATGCCGTGAAGGTCTTGGCCGGGCACCAGCAGGGGGGAGGGGGGAGTGGGGCTATATCACTGACTTGGTGTATGCCGTGAAGGTCTTGGACGGGCACCAGCAGGGGGGAGGGGGGAGTGGGGCTATATCACTGACCTGGTGTATGCCGTGAAGGTCTTGGACGGGCACCAGCAGGGGGGAGGGGGGAGTGGGGCTATATCACTGACCTGGTGTATGCCGTGAAGGTCTTGGCCGGGCACCAGCAGGGGGGAGGGGGGAGTGGGGCTATATCACTGACCTGGTGTATGCCGTGAAGGTCTTGGACGGGCACCAGCAGGGGGGAGGGGGGAGTGGGGCTATATCACTGACCTGGTGTATGCCGTGAAGGTCTTGGCCGGGCACCAGCAGGGGGGAGGGGGGAGTGGGGCTATATCACTGACCTGGTGTATGCCGTGAAGGTCTTGGCCGGGCACCAGCAGGGGGGAGGGGGGGGTGGGCTATATCACTGACCTGGTGTATGCCGTGAAGGTCTTGGCCGGGCACCAGCAGGGGGGAGGGGGGAGTGGGGCTATATCACTGACCTGGTGTATGCCGTGAAGGTCTTGGACGGGCACCAGCAGGGGGAGGGGGGAGTGGGGCTATATCACTGACTTGGTGTATGCCGTGAAGGTCTTGGACGGGCACCAGCAGGGGGGAGGGGGGAGTGAGGCTATATCACTGACCTGGTGTATGCCGTGAAGGTCTTGGCCGGGCACCAGCAGGGGGGAGGGGGGAGTGGGGCTATATCACTGACTTGGTGTATGCCGTGAAGGTCTTGGACGGGCACCAGCAGGGGGGAGGGGGGAGTGGGGCTATATCACTGACCTGGTGTATGCCGTGAAGGTCTTGGACGGGCACCAGCAGGGGGGAGGGGGGAGTGGGGTTATATCACTGACTTGGTGTATGCCGTGAAGGTCTTGGACGGGCACCAGCCGGGGGGAGGGGGGAGTGGGGCTATATCACTGACCTGGTGTATGCCGTGAAGGTCTTGGACGGGCACCAGCAGGGGGGAGGGGGGAGTGGGGCTATATCACTGACCTGGTGTATGCCGTGAAGGTCTTGGACGGGCACCAGCAGGGGGGAGGGGGGAGTGGGGCTATATCACTGACCTGGTGTATGCCGTGAAGGTCTTGGATGGGCACCAGCAGGGGGGAGGGGGGTGTGGGGCTATATCACTGACTTGGTGTATGCCGTGAAGGTCTTGGCCGGGCACCAGCAGGGGGGAGGGGGGAGTGGGGCTATATCACTGACCTGGTGTATGCCGTGAAGGTCTTGGACGGGCACCAGCAGGGGGGAGGGGGGAGTGGGCTATATCACTGACCTGGTGTATGCCGTGAAGGTCTTGGACGGGCACCAGCAGGGGGGAGGGGGGAGTGGGGTTATATCACTAACCTGGTGTATGCCGTGAAGGTCTTGGACGGGCACCAGCAGGTAGGAGGGGTGAGTGGGGCTATATCACTGACCTGGTGTATGCCGTGAAGGTCTTGGACGGGCACCAGCAGGTGGGAGGGGGGAGTGGGGCTATATCACTGACCTGGTGTATGCCGTGAAGGTCTTGGACGGGCACCAGCAGGGGGGAGGGGGGGGTGGGCTATATCACTGACCTGGTGTATGCCGTGAAGGTCTTGGACGGGCACCAGCAGGGGGGAGGGGGGAGTGGGGCTATATCACTGACCTGGTGTATGCCGTGAAGGTCTTGGACGGGCACCAGCAGGGGGGAGGGGGGAGTGGGCTATATCACTGACCTGGTGTATGCCGTGAAGGTCTTGGACGGGCACCAGCAGGTAGGAGGGGTGAGTGGGGCTATATCACTGACCTGGTGTATGCCGTGAAGGTCTTGGACGGGCACCAGCAGGGGGGAGGGGGGAGTGGGGCTATATCACTGACCTGGTGTATGCCGTGAAGGTCTTGGACGGGCACCAGCAGGGGGGAGGGGGGAGTGGGGCTATATCACTGACCTGGTGTATGCCGTGAAGGCCTTGGACGGGCACCAGCAGGGGGGAGGGGGGAGTGGGGCTATATCACTGACCTGGTGTATGCCGTGAAGGTCTTGGACGGGCACCAGCAGGGGGGAGGGGGGAGTGGGACTATATCACTGACCTGGTGTATGCCGTGAAGGTCTTGGACGGGCACCAGCAGGGGGGAGGGGGGAGTGGGGCTATATCACTGACCTGGTGTATGCCGTGAAGGTCTTGGACGGGCACCAGCAGGGGGGAGGGGGGAGTGGGGCTATATCACTGACCTGGTGTATGCCGTGAAGGTCTTGGACGGGCACCAGCAGGGGGAGGGGGGAGTGGGGCTATATCACTGACCTGGTGTATGCCGTGAAGGTCTTGGACGGGCACCAGCAGGGGGGAGGGGGGAGTGGGGCTATATCACTGACCTGGTGTATGCCGTGAAGGTCTTGGACGGGCACCAGCAGGGGGGAGGGGGGAGTGGGGCTATATCACTGACCTGGTGTATGCCGTGAAGGTCTTGGACGGGCACCAGCAGATCGAAGTCGTACGGCCCTTTGTGTGCGTGAGACGCTTTCACCTGCAACACCAACTGTGACGTCATCAACAGACTCAACCGATCGTGACCAGATAAGGACAGATGTGGGCGAAGGACGCCATAAGACAGTGCTCACGTCAAGTTACGTCAAGGCACGATTATGATGCGGCAAGAGTCTGAGTTAATATATGAATCTGTTTACCACGAGAGAACTTGCCTTGATCATTTTGCGGCTGATCATGTCATCGAGGTCCTCCTCCTCGTCCGAACTCTTGTCCCGCTCTTTGTCCTGGAAGACTGCAATAAACCGGGAACCCGCTTAGAGGGTCAAATCTATAGACAGGGAACCCGCTCAGAGGGTCAAATCTATAGACAGGAAACCCGCTTAAAGGGTCAAATCTATAGACAGGGAACCCGCTCAGAGGGTCAAATCTGTAGACATGGAACCCGCTCAGAGGGTCAAATCTATAGACATGGAACCCGCTCAGAGGGTCAAATCTATACAGGGAACCCGCTCAGAGAGTTAAATCTATAGACAGGTAACGCCTTCAGTGCCAAATGTATAGACAGCGAACCCAAGCAACGTGTCAAATCAAAAAACAGTGAACCCGCCCAACGTGTCAAATCAACAGACAGGGAACCCGCCCAACGTGTCAAATTAACAGACAGGGAACCCGCCCAACGTGTCAAATCAACAGACAGGGAATCCGCTCAACGTGTCAAATCAACAGACAGGGAACCCGCCCAACGTGTCAAATCAACAGACAGGGAACCCGCCCAACGTGTCAAATCAACAGACAGGGAACCCGCCCAACGTGTCAAATCAGTAGACAGGGAACCCGCCCAACGTGTCAAATCAACAGACAGGGAACCCGCCCAACGTGTCAAATCAACAGACAGGGAACCCGCCCAACGTGTCAAATCAACAGACAGGGAACCCGCCCAACGTGTCAAATCAACAGACAGGGAACCCGTCCAACGTGTCAAATCAGTAGACAGGAAACCCGCCCAACGTGTTAAATCAACAGACAGGGAACCCGCCCAACGTGTCAAATCAACAGACAGGGAACCCGCCCAACGTGTCAAATCAACAGACAGGGAACCCGCCCAACGTGTCAAATCAACAGACAGGGAACCCGCCCAACGTGTCAAATCAGTAGACAGGGCACCCGCCCAACGTGTCAAATCAACAGACAGGGAACCCGCCCAACGTGTCAAATCAGTAGACAGGGAACCCGAATCAACAGACAGGGAACAGATCTAAACCAATACCAGAGAACTGGCTGGCAGAATGCTGTTAGCCGAGAGAGAGAGCCTTCCCAGTGATAACGCTCTGTACGCGGGATCCGCGAGACGCCTTACGTCTCACACCCAGAGTCCTGGTTCACAACACTATACGGCGATCCCGCCAGTCTACATAGTGACTGTCATCCACTCGGCTTCCTCACCTCCGGCTGCCCGCATTTTAACCTTGTGCACTTTCTTCCCGATCAGCTTCTTGAATTTTTTCCTGTGAAATCAAACATAATAATAACATAGCCATGTAAAGAGTTAAAAACATATTAATACCAACCATTTACAAAGAATCTTGATATCCAAACAAATGCATTTGGCTACTTTCGCATCTGTGAAGAGTTTGTGTTCTCAATTATGTCTGTCTTGGTTCACTTTATCTGGAATACTGCGAGTCTACATGTTGTACTTGGAACAGTGTCTACGGAATACGCTTTCTTAGACGAAGTGTTAGTCAGTCAGACATGTGCCGCAAAACGCACTTTGGTGCGTACCGCTAGGTGGCGAGATGCTCTATGATTACCCCTTTTTCTTTGTGGCCTTAGTACTGCTGCTGGTGCTGCTCCGGCTGTCTTCCATCTCCCCGTCCTCCGCGTCACTGCCCTGGACGTACTTGTGCAGGCTCGAGTCACTGTGGGACACACACCAACAGATATATCACACTGCCCTGGACGTACTTGTGCAGGCTCGAGTCACTGTAGGACACACACCAACAGATATATCACACTGCCCTGGACGTACATGTGCAGGCTCGAGTCACTGTAGGACACACACCAACAGATATATCACACTGCCCTGGACGTACTTGTGCAGGCTCGAGTCACTGTAGGACACACACCAACAGATATATCACACTGCCCTGGACGTACTTGTGCAGGCTTGAGTCACGGTGGGACACACACCAACAGATATATCACACTGCCCTGGACGTACTTGTGCAGGCTCGAGTCACTGTGGGACACACACCAACAGATATATCACACTGCCCTGGACGTACTTGTGCAGGCTCGAGTTACTGTAGGACACACACCAACAGATATATCACACTGCCCTGGACGTACTTGTGCAGGCTCGAGTCACTGTAGGACACACACCAACAGATATATCGCACTGCCCTGGATGTACTTGTGCAGGCTCGAGTCACTGTAGGACACACACCAACAGATATATCACACTGCCCTGGACGTACTTGTGCAGGCTCGAGTCACTGTGGGACACACACCAACAGATATATCACACTGCCCTGGACGTGCTTGTGCAGGCTCGAGTCACTGTGGGACACACACCAACAGATATTTCACACTGCCCTGGACGTACTTGTGCAGGCTCGAGTCACTGTGGGACACACACCAACAGATATATCACACTGCCCTGGACGTACTTGTGCAGGCTCGAGTCATTGTAGGACACACACCAACAGATATATCACACTGCCCTGGACGTGCTTGTGCAGGCTCGAGTCACTGTGGGACACACACCAACAGATATATCACACTGCCCTGGACGTACTTGTGTAGGCTCGAGTCACTGTGGGACACACACCAACAGATATATCACACTGCCCTGGACGTACTTGTGCAGGCTCGAGTCACTGTAGGACACACACCAACAGATATATCGCACTGCCCTGGATGTACTTGTGCAGGCTCGAGTCACTGTGGGACACACACCAACAGATATATCACACTGCCCTGGACGTACTTGTGCAGGCTCGAGTCATTGTAGGACACACACCAACAGATATATCACACTGCCCTGGACGTGCTTGTGCAGGCTCGAGTCACTGTGGGACACACACCAACAGATATATCACACTGCCCTGGACGTACTTGTGTAGGCTCGAGTCACTGTGGGACACACACCAACAGATATATCACACTGCCCTGGACGTACTTGTGCAGGCTCGAGTCACTGTAGGACACACACCAACAGATATATCACACTGCCCTGGACGTACTTGTGCAGGCTCGAGTCACTGTGGGACACACACCAACAGATATATCACACTGCCCTGGACGTACTTGTGCAGGCTCGAGTCACTGTGGGACAAACACCAACAGATATATCACACTGCCCTGGATGTACTTGCGCAGGCTCGAGTCACTGTAGGACACACACCAACAGATATATCACACTGCCCTGGACGTACTTGTGCAGGCTCGAGTCACTGTGGGACACACACCAACAGATATATCACACTGCCCTGGACGTACTTGTGCAGGCTCGAGTCACTGTGGGACACACACCAACAGATATATCACACTGCCCTGGACGTACTTGTGCAGGCTCGAGTCACTGTAGGACACACACCAACAGATATATCACACTGCCCTGGACGTACTTGTGCAGGCTCGAGTCACTGTGGGACACACACCAACAGATATATCACACTGCCCTGGACGTACTTGTGTAGGCTCGAGTCACTGTAGGACACACCAACAGATATATTACACAGCCCTGGACGTACTTGTGTAGGCTCGAGTCACTGTAGGACACACACCAACAGATATATCACACTGCCCTGGACGTGCTTGTGCAGGCTCGAGTCACTGTGGGACACACACCAACAGATATATCACACTGCCCTGGACGTACTTGTGCAGGCTCGAGTCACTGTAGGACACACACCAACAGATATATCACACTGCCCTGGACGTAATTGTGCAGGCTCGAGTCACTGTAGGACACACACCAACAGATATATCACACTGCCCTGGGCGTACTTGTGCAGGCTCGAGTCACTGCGGGACACATACCAACAGATATATCACACTGCCCTGGACGTACTTGTGCAGGCTCGAGTCACTGTGGGACACACACCAACAGATATATCACACTGCCCTGGACGTACTTGTGCAGGCTCGAGTCACTGTGGGACACACACCAACAGATATATCACACTGCCCTGGACGTACTTGTGCAGGCTCAAGTCACTGTGGGACACACACAAAGAGATATATCGCACTGCCCTGGACGTACTTGTGCAGGCTCGAGTCACTGTGGGACACACACCAACAGATATATCACACTGCCCTGGACGTACTTGCGCAGGCTCGAGTCACTGTGGGACACACACCAACAGATATATCGCACTGCCCTGGACGTACTTGTGCAGGCTCGAGTCACTGTTGGACACACACCAACAGATATATCACACTGCCCTGGACGTACTTGTGCAGGCTCGAGTCACTGTAGGACACACACCAACAGATATATCACACTGTCTGGACGTACTTGTGTAGGCTCGAGTCACTGTGGGACACACACCAACAGATATATCACACTGTCTGGACGTACTCGTGCAGGCTCGAGTCACTGTGGGACAAACACCAACAGATATATGACACTGCCCTGGACGTACTTGTGCAGGCTCGAGTCACTGTGGGACACACACCAACAGATATATCACACTGCCCTGGACGTACTTGTGTAGGCTCGAGTCACTGTAGGACACACACCAACAGATATATCACACTGCCCTGGACGTGCTTGTGCAGGCTCGAGTCACTGTGGGACACACACCAACAGATATATCACACTGCCCTGGACGTACTTGTGCAGGCTCGAGTCACTGTAGGACACACACCAACAGATATATCACACTGCCCTGGACGTACTTGTGCAGGCTCGAGTCACTGTGGGACACACACCAACAGATATATCACACTGCCCTGGACGTACTTGTGCAGGCTCGAGTCACTGTAGGACACACACCAACAGATATATCACACTGTCCTGGACGTACTTGTGCAGGCTCGAGTCACTGTGGGACACACACCAACAGATATATCACACTGTCTGGACGTACTTGTGCAGGCTCGAGTCACTGTGGGACACACACCAACAGATATATCACACTGCCCTGGACGTACTTGTGTAGGCTCGAGTCACTGTAGGACACACACCAACAGATATATCACACTGCCCTGGACGTGCTTGTGCAGGCTCGAGTCACTGTGGGACACACACCAACAGATATATCACACTGCCCTGGACGTACTTGTGCAGGCTCGAGTCACTGTAGGACACACACCAACAGATATATCACACTGTCCTGGACGTACTTGTGCAGGCTCGAATCACTGTGGGACACACACCAACAGATATATCACACTGCCCTGGACGTGCTTGTGCAGGCTCGAGTCACTGTGGGACACACACAAACAGATATATCAGACTGCCCTGGACGTATTTGTGCAGGCTCGAGTCACTGTAGGACACACACCAACAGATATATCACACTGCCCTGGACGTACTTGTGCAGGCTCGAGTCACTGTGGGACACACACCAACAGATATATCACACTGCCCTGGACGTACTTGTGTAGGCTCGAGTCACTGTAGGACACACCAACAGATATATTACACTGCCCTGGACGTACTTGTGTAGGCTCGAGTCACTGTAGGACACACACCAACAGATATATCACACTGCCCTGGACGTGCTTGTGCAGGCTCGAGTCACTGTGGGACAAACACCAACAGATATATGACACTGCCCTGGACGTACTTGTGCAGGCTCGAGTCACTGTGGGACACACACCAACAGATATATCGCACTGCCCTGGACGTACTTGTGCAGGCTCGAGTCACTGTGGAACACACACCAACAGATATATCACACTGTCTGGACGTACTTGTGCAGGCTCGAGTCACTGTGGGAGACACACCAACAGATATATCACACTGCCCTGGACGTACTTGTGTAGGCTCGAGTCACTGTAGGACACACACCAACAGATATATCACACTGCCCTGGACGTGCTTGTGCAGGCTCGAGTCACTGTGGGACACACACCAACAGATATATCACACTGCCCTGGACGTACTTGTGCAGGCTCAAGTCACTGTAGGACACACACCAACAGATATATCACACTGCCCTGGACGTACTTGTGCAGGCTCGAGTCACTGTGGGACACACACCAACAGATATATCACACTGCCCTGGACGTACTTGTGCAGGCTCGAGTCACTGTAGGACACACACCAACAGATATATCACACTGTCCTGGACGTACTTGTGCAGGCTCGAATCACTGTGGGACACACACCAACAGATATATCACACTGCCCTGGACGTGCTTGTGCAGGCTCGAGTCACTGTGGGACACACACAAACAGATATATCAGACTGCCCTGGACGTATTTGTGCAGGCTCGAGTCACTGTAGGACACACACCAACAGATATATCACACTGTCTGGACGTGCTTGTGCAGGCTCGAGTCACTGTGTGACACACACCAACATGTATATCACACTGCCCTGGACGTACTTGTGCAGGCTCGAGTCACTGTAGGACACACACCAACAGATATATCACACTGCCCTGGACGTACTTGTGCAGGCTCGAGTCACTGTGGGACACACACCAACAGATATATCACGCTGCCCTGGACGTACTTGTGCAGGCTCGAGTCACTGTAGGACACACACCAACAGATATATCACACTGTCTGGACGTGCTTGTGCAGGCTCGAGTCACTGTGGGACACACACAAACAGATATATCAGACTGCCCTGGACGTATTTGTGCAGGCTCGAGTCACTGTAGGACACACACCAACAGATATATCACACTGTCTGGACGTGCTTGTGCAGGCTCGAGTCACTGTGTGACACACACCAACATATATATCACACTGCCCTGGACGTACTTGTGCAGGCTCGAGTCACTGTAGGACACACACCAACAGATATATCACACTGCCCTGGACGTACTTGTGCAGGCTCGAGTCACTGTAGGACACACACCAACAGATATATCACACTGCCCTGGACGTGCTTGTGCAGGCTCGAGTCACTGTGGGACACACACCAACAGATATATCACACTGCCCTGGACGTACTTGTGCAGGCTCGAGTCACTGTAGGACACACACCAACAGATATATCGCACTGCCCTGGACGTACTTGTGCAGGCTCGAGTCACTGTAGGACACACACCAACAGATATATGACACTGTCTGGACGTAATTGTGCAGGCTCGAGTCACTGTGGGACACACACCAACAGATATATCACACTGCCCTGGACGTACTTGTGCAGGCTCGAGTCACTGTAGGACACACACCAACAGATATATCACACTGCCCTGGACGTGCTTGTGCAGGCTCGAGTCACTGTGGGACACACACCAACAGATATATCACACTGCCCTGGACGTACTTGTGCAGGCTCGAGTCACTGTGGGACACACGCCAACAGATATATCACACTGCCCTGGACGTACTTGTGCAGGCTCGAGTCACTGTAGGACACACACCAACAGATATATCACACTGCCCTGGACGTACTTGTGCAGGCTCGAGTCACTGTGGGACACACACCAACAGATACATCACACTGCCCTGGACGTACTTGCGCAGGCTCGAGTCACTGTAGGACACACACCAACAGATCTATCACACTGCCCTGGACGTACTTGTGCAGGCTCGAGTCACTGTGGGACACACACCAACAGATATATCACACTGCCCTGGACGTACTTGTGCAGGCTCGAGTCACTGTGGGACACACACCAACAGATATATCACACTGTCTGGACGTACTTGTGCAGGCTCGAGTCACTGTGGGACACACACCAACAGATATATCACACTGCCCTGGACGTACTTGTGCAGGCTCGAGTCACTGTGGGACACACACCAACAGATATATCACACTGCCCTGGACGTGCTTGTGCAGGCTCGAGTCACTGTAGGACACACACCAACAGATATATCACACTGCCCTGGACGTACTTGTGCAGGCGCGAGTCACTGTGGGACACACACCAACAGATATTTCACACTGCCCTGGACGTGCTTGTGCAGGATCGAGTCACTGTGGGACACACACCAACAGATATATCACACTGTCTGGACGTACTTGTGCAGGCTCGAGTCACTGTGGGACACACACCAACAGATATATCACACTGCCCTGGACGTACTTGTGCAGGCTCGAGTCACTGTGGGACACACACCAACAGATATATCACACTGCCCTGGACGTACTTGTGCAGGCTCGAGTCACTGTAGGACACACCAACAGATATATCACACTGCCCTGGACGTACTTGTGTAGGCTCGAGTCACTGTAGGACACACACCAACAGATATTTCACACTGCCCTGGACGTGCTTGTGCAGGCTCGAGTCACTGTGGGACACACACCAACAGATATATCACACTGCCCTGGACGTACTTGTGCAGGCTCGAGTCACTGTGGGACACACACCAACAGATATATCACACTGCCCTGGACGTGCTTGTGCAGGCTCGAGTCACTGCAGGACACACACCAACAGATATATCACACTGCCCTGGACGTACTTGTGTAGGCTCGAGTCACTGTAGGACACACACCAACAGATATTTCACACTGCCCTGGACGTACTTGTGCAGGCTCGAGTCACTGTGGGACACACACCAACAGATATATCACACTGCCCTGGACGTACTTGTGCAGGCTCGAGTCACTGTGGAACACACACCAACAGATATATCACACTGCCCTGGACGTACTTGTGCAGGCTCGAGTCACTGCAGGACACACACCAACAGATATATCACACTGCCCTGGACGTACTTGTGCAGGCTCGAGTCACTGTGGGACACACACCAACAGATATATCACACTGCCCTGGACGTGCTTGTGCAGGCTCGAGTCACTGTAGGACACACACCAACAGATATATCACACTGCCCTGGACGTACTTGTGCAGGCTCGAGTCACTGTGGAACACACACCAACAGATATATCACACTGCCCTGGACGTACTTGTGCAGGCTCGAGTCACTGTGGGACACACACCAACAGATATATCACACTGCCCTGGACGTACTTGTGCAGGCTCGAGTCACTGCAGGACACACACCAACAGATATATCACACTGCCCTGGACGTACTTGTGCAGGCTCGAGTCACTGTGGGACACACACCAACAGATATATCACACTGCCCTGGACGTACTTGTGCAGGCTCGAGTCACTGTGGGACACACACCAACAGATATATCACACTGCCCTGGACGTACTTGTGCAGGCTCGAGTCACTGTGGGACACACACCAACAGATATATCACACTGTCTGGACGTACTTGTGCAGGCTCGAGTCACTGTGGGACACACACCAACAGATATATCACACTGCCCTGGACGTACTTGTGCAGGCTCGAGTCACTGTGGGACACACACCAACAGATATATCACACTGCCCTGGACGTGCTTGTGCAGGCTCGAGTCACTGTAGGACACACACCAACAGATATATCACACTGCCCTGGACGTACTTGTGCAGGCGCGAGTCACTGTGGGACACACACCAACAGATATTTCACACTGCCCTGGACGTGCTTGTGCAGGATCGAGTCACTGTGGGACACACACCAACAGATATATCACACTGTCTGGACGTACTTGTGCAGGCTCGAGTCACTGTGGGACACACACCAACAGATATATCACACTGCCCTGGACGTACTTGTGCAGGCTCGAGTCACTGTGGGACACACACCAACAGATATATCACACTGCCCTGGACGTACTTGTGCAGGCTCGAGTCACTGTAGGACACACCAACAGATATATCACACTGCCCTGGACGTACTTGTGTAGGCTCGAGTCACTGTAGGACACACACCAACAGATATTTCACACTGCCCTGGACGTGCTTGTGCAGGCTCGAGTCACTGTGGGACACACACCAACAGATATATCACACTGCCCTGGACGTACTTGTGCAGGCTCGAGTCACTGTGGGACACACACCAACAGATATATCACACTGCCCTGGACGTGCTTGTGCAGGCTCGAGTCACTGCAGGACACACACCAACAGATAGATCACACTGCCCTGGACGTACTTGTGCAGGCTCGAGTCACTGTGGGACACACACCAACAGATATATCACACTGCCCTGGACGTACTTGTGCAGGCTCGAGTCACTGTGGAACACACACCAACAGATATATCACACTGCCCTGGACGTACTTGTGCAGGCTCGAGTCACTGTGGGACACACACCAACAGATATATCACACTGCCCTGGACGTACTTGTGCAGGCTCGAGTCACTGTAGGACACACACCAACAGATATATCACACTGCCCTGGACGTGCTTGTGCAGGCTCGAGTCACTGTGGGACACACACCAACAGATATATCACACTGCCCTGGACGTACTTGTGCAGGCTCGAGTCACTGTAGGACACACACCAACAGATATATCACACTGCCCTGGACGTACTTGTGCAGGCTCGAGTCACTGTGGGACACACACCAACAGATATATCGCACTGCCCTGGACGCACTTGTGCAGGCTCGAGTCACTGTGGGACACACACCAACAGATCTATCGCACTGCCCCGGACGTACTTGTGCAGGCTCGAGTCACTGTGGGACACACACCAACAGATATATCGCACTGCCCTGGACATACTTGTGCAGGCTCGAGTCACTGTGGGACACACACCAACAGATATATCGCACTGCCCTGGACGTACTTGTGCAGGCTCGAGTCACTGTGGGACACACACCGACAGATATATCACACTGCCCTGGACGTACTTGTGCAGGCTCGAGTCACTGTAGGACACACACCAACAGATATATCACACTGCCCTGGACGTACTTGTGTAGGCTCGAGTCACTGTGGGACACACACCAACAGATATATCACACTGCCCTGGACGTACTTGTGCAGGCTCGAGTCACTGTAGGACACACACCAACAGATATATCACACTGCCCTGGACGTACTTGTGTAGGCTCGAGTCACTGTGGGACACACACCAACAGATATATCACACTGCCCTGGACGTACTTGTGCAGGCTCGAGTCACTGTGGGACACACACCAACAGATATATCACACTGCCCTGGACGTACTTGTGCAGGCTCGAGTCACTGTGGGACACACACCAACAGATATATCACACTGTCAGGACGTACTTGTGCAGGCTTGAGTCACTGTAGGACACACACCAACAGATATATCACACTGCCCTGGACGTACTTGTGTAGGCTCGAGTCACTGTGGGACACACACCAACAGATATATCACACTGCCCTGGACGTACTTGTGCAGGCTCGAGTCACTGTGGGACACACACCAACAGATATATCACACTGTCAGGACGTACTTGTGCAGGCTTGAGTCACTGTAGGACACACACCAACAGATATATCACACTGTCTTGACGTACTTGTGCAGGCTTGAGTCACTGTAGGACACACACCAACAGATATATCACACTGCCCTGGACGTACTTGTGCAGGCTCGAGTCACTGTAGGACACACACCAACAGATATATCACACTGCCCTGGACGTACTTGTGTAGGCTCGAGTCACTGTGGGACACACACCAACAGATATATCACACTGCCCTGGACGTACTTGTGCAGGCTCGAGTCACTGTGGGACACACACCAACAGATATATCACACTGTCAGGACGTACTTGTGCAGGCTTGAGTCACTGTAGGACACACACCAACAGATATATCACACTGTCTTGACGTACTTGTGCAGGCTTGAGTCACTGTAGGACACACACCAACAGATATATCACACTGCCCTGGACGTACTTGTGTAGGCTCGAGTCACTGTGGGACACACACCAACAGATATATCACACTGCCCTGGACGTACTTGTGTAGGCTCGAGTCACTGTGGGACACACACCAACAGATATATCACACTGCCCTGGACGTACTTGTGCAGGCTCGAGTCACTGTGGGACACACACCAACAGATATATCACACTGTCAGGACGTACTTGTGCAGGCTTGAGTCACTGTAGGACACACACCAACAGATATATCACACTGTCTTGACGTACTTGTGCAGGCTTGAGTCACTGTAGGACACACACCAACAGATATATCACACTGCCCTGGACGTACTTGTGCAGGCTCGAGTCACTGTAGGACACACACCAACAGATATATCACACTGCCCTGGACGTACTTGTGCAGGCTCGAGTCACTGTAGGACACACACCAACAGATATATCACACTGCCCTGGACGTACTTGTGCAGGCTCGAGTCACTATAGGACACACACCAACAGATATATCACACTGCCCTGGACGTACTTGTGCAGGCTCGAGTCACTGTGGGACACACACCAACAGATATATCACACTGCCCTGGACATACTTGTGCAGGCTCGAGTCACTGTGGGACACACACCAACAGATATATCGCACTGCCCTGGACCTACTTGTGCAGGCTCGAGTCACTGTAGGACACACACCAACAGATATATCACACTGTCTGGACGTACTTGTGCAGGCTCGAGTCACTGTGGGACACACACCAACAGATATATCACACTGCCCTGGACGTGCTTGTGCAGGCTCGAGTCACTGTAGGACACACACCAACAGATATATCACACTGCCCTGGACGTACTTGTGCAGGCTCGAGTCACTGTGGGACACACACCAACAGATATATCGCACTGCCCTGGACGTACTTGTGCAGGCTCGAGTCACTGTGGGACACACACCAACAGATATATCACACTGCCCTGGACGTACTTGTGCAGGCTCGAGTCACTGTGGGACACACACCAACAGATATATCGCACTGCCCTGGACATACTTGTGCAGGCTCGAGTCACTGTGGGACACACACCAACAGATATATCGCACTGCCCTGGACGTACTTGTGCAGGCTCGAGTCACTGTGGGACACACACCAACAGATATATCACACTGCCCTGGACGTACTTGTGCAGGCTCGAGTCACTGTAGGACACACGCCAACAGATATATCACACTGCCCTGGACGTACTTGTGTAGGCTCGAGTCACTGTGGGACACACACCAACAGATATATCACACTGCCCTGGACGTACTTGTGCAGGCTCGAGTCACTGTGGGACACACACCAACAGATATATCACACTGCCCTGGACTTACTTGTGCAGGCTCGAGTCACTGTGGGACACACACCAACAGATATATCACACTGTCTGGACGTACTTGTGCAGGCTTGAGTCACTGTAGGACACACACCAACAGATATATCACACTGTCTGGACGTACTTGTGCAGGCTCGAGTCACTGTAGGACACACACCAACAGATATATCACACTGCCCTGGACGTACTTGTGTAGGCTCGAGTCACTGTAGGACACACACCAACAGATATATCACACTGCCCTGGACGTACTTGTGCAGGCTCGAGTCACTGTAGGACACACACCAACAGATATATCACACTGCCCTGGACGTACTTGTGCAGGCTCGAGTCACTGTGGGACACACACCAACAGATATATCACACTGCTCCGGACGTACTTGTGCAGGCTCGAGTCACTGTGGGACACACACCAACAGATATATCACACTGCCCTGGACGTACTTGTGCCTCTGTACTGAACTGGAGTATTCCTTGGTGCGCCGCATGATGTGCAGAGAGAGTGGGTTCATACACCGAGGCAGCTTGTCCTCTGTACTGACCTGGAGTATTCCTTGGTGCGCTGCATGATGTGCAGTGAGAGTGGGTTCATACACCGAGGCAGCTTGTCCTCTGTACTGACCTGGAGTATTCCTTGGTGCGCCGCATGATGTGCAGTGAGAGTGGGTTCATACACCGAGGCAGCGTGTCCTCTGTACTGACCTGAAGTATTCCTTGGTGCGCCGCATGATGTGCAGTGAGAGCGGGTTCATACACCGAGGCAGCTTGTCCTCTGTACTGACCTGGAGTATTCCTTGGTGCGCCGCATGATGTGCAGAGAGAGTGGGTTCATACACCGAGGCAGCTTGTCCTCTGTACTGACCTGGAGTATTCCTTGGTGCGCCGTATGATGTGCAGAGAGAGTGGGTTCATACACCGAGGCAGCTTGTCCTCTGTACTGACCTGGAGTATTCCTTGGTGCGCCGCATGATGTGCAGTGAGAGTGGGTTCATACACCGAGGCAGCTTGTCCTCTGTACTGACCTGGAGTATTCCTTGGTGCGCTGCATGATGTGCAGAGAGAGTGGGTTCATACACCGAGGCAGCTTGTCCTCTGTACTGACCTGGAGTATTCTTTGGTGCGCTGCATGATGTGAAGTGAGAGTGGGTTCATACACCGAGGCAGCGTGTCCTCTGTACTGACCTGGAGTATTCCTTGGTGCGCCGCATGATGTGCAGTGAGAGTGGGTTCATACACCGAGGCAGCGTGTCCTCTGTACTGACCTGGAGTATTCCTTGGTGCGCTGCATGATGTGCAGTGAGAGTGGGTTCATACGCCGAGGCAGCTTGTCCTCTGTACTGACCTGGAGTATTCCTTGGTGCGCCGCATGATGTGCAGTGAGAGTGGGTTCATACACCGAGGCAGCTTGTCCTCTGTACTGACCTGGAGTATTCCTTGGTGCGCCGCATGATGTGCAGTGATAGTGGGTTCATACACCGAGGCAGCGTGTCCTCTGTACTGACCTGTAGTATTCCTTGGTGCGCCGCATGATGTGCAGTGAGAGTGGGTTCATACACCGAGGCAGCTTGTCCTCTGTACTGACCTGGAGTATTCCTTGGTGCGCCGCATGATGTGCAGTGAGAGTGGGTTCATACACCGAGGCAGCTTGTCCTCTGTACTGACCTGGAGTATTCCTTGGTGCGCCGCATGATGTGCAGTGAGAGTGGGTTCATACACCGAGGCAGCGTGTCCTCTGTACTGACCTGGAGTATTCCTTGGTGCGCCGCATGATGTGCAGTGAGAGTGGGTTCATACACCGAGGCAGCTTGTCCTCTGTACTGACCTGGAGTATTCCTTGGTGCGCCGCATGATGTGCAGTGAGAGCGGGTTCATACACCGAGGCAGCTTGTCCTCTGTACTGACCTGGAGTATTCCTTGGTGCGCCGCATGATGTGCAGTGAGAGTGGGTTCATACACCGAGGCAGCTTGTCCTCTGTACTGACCTGGAGTATTCCTTGGTGCGCCGCATGATGAGCAGCGAGAGTGGGTTCATACACCGAGGCAGCTTGTCCTCTGTACTGACCTGGAGTATTCCTTGGTGCGCCGCATGATGTGCAGTGAGAGTGGGTTCATACACCGAGGCAGCTTGTCCTCTGTACTGACCTGGAGTATTTCTTGGTGTGCCGCATGATGTGCAGTGAGAGTGGGTTCATACACCGAGCCAGCTTGTCCTCTGTACTGACCTGGAGTATTCCTTGGTGCGCCGCAGGACTGTGCAGTGAGAGTGGGTTCATACACCGAGGCAGCTGGTCCTCTGTACTGACCTGGAGTATTCCTTGGTGCGCCGCATGATGTGCAGTGAGAGCGGGTTCATACACCGAGGCAGCTTGTCCTCTGTACTGACCTGGAGTATTCCTTGGTGCGCCGCATGATGTGCAGTGAGAGTGGGTTCATACACCGAGGCAGCTTGTCCTCTGTACTGACCTGGAGTATTCCTTGGTGCGCTGCATGATGTGCAGTGAGAGCGGGTTCATACACCGAGGCAGCTTGTCCTCTGTACTGACCTGGAGTATTCCTTGGTGCGCCGTATGATGTGCAGTGAGAGTGGGTTCATACACCGAGGCAGCTTGTCCTCTGTACTGACCTGGAGTATTCCTTGGTGCGCCGCATGATGTGCAGTGAGAGTGGGTTCATACACCGAGGCAGCTTGTCCTCTGTACTGACCTGGAGTATTCCTTGGTGCGCTGCATGATGTGCAGTGAGAGTGGGTTCATACACCGAGGCAGCTTGTCCTCTGTACTGACCTGGAGTATTCCTTGGTGCGCTGCATGATGTGCAGTGAGAGTGGGTTCATACACCGAGGCAGCTTGTCCTCTGTACTGACCTGGAGTATTCCTTGGTGCGCTGCATGATGTGCAGTGAGAGTGGGTTCATACACCGAGGCAGCTTGTCCTCTGTACTGACCTGGAGTATTCCATGGTGCGCTGCATGATGTGCAGTGAGAGTGGGTTCATACACCGAGGCAGCTTGTCCTCTGTACTGACCTGGAGTATTCCTTGGTGCGCCGCATGATGTGCAGTGAGAGTGGGTTCATACACCGAGGCAGCTTGTCCTCTGCTAGACTCAGCGGCACCTTTTCCCCGGAGTCCAAGTTGAGGACAAACACACTCTCCAGTATCTCCTGTGGTACATAACAGCAAGCGTGAGGATCAGACAGCTGTTAAGGGAATGGAATAGCCAATCTACCCTCATCTTGCCAAGCGCTATGGGACGCTGACGGTGATAACGAGACCAATCTCTGACGCTTACACTGTCCAATCCGTCGGCTATCGACGACGATGTTGGACGATGTTAGATCGTTGGTGTCCCATCACATGGTCACCATATCAAATACTTAGAACATTACCATTGATTACCAAAGGTTCTACTCAGTCAAAGAAACTTATTATCGTTCAATGAATAACCGACCGTCATGTACAAACACGCTTTAAGCAGATGGCAGACGCAAACTCGGGTCAATACAGGACGACTGTCAATATAGAGCGGCTATTGTCCTCGGGAGATAAATTGATAAATAATAAAATTATTATCGAAGTAATTTCTCTTTCTGCCTTACTATGTTACATGGGATGTATCCGAGATAAAAAACAAAATCATTCCAATAATACTTATTTTGAAACAGGTCTATTGTATTGAGACATGTATAAGCGCGTGGAACTTTGGAACCAAACAAAGCCAGTGGTATCAATATAAATGGAAAAACTTTTTGCCCTAAAATGAACCTCCAAACATATTGATGTTATGTGCTACTTGTTCATTTTGGATGTACTTTGATGCTCTGTGTTGTGGAGAAATTAATAAAAAAAAAAACACCCGGAGTTAGAACGCGGCCGCTTCATGCTATACTACCTTGTCCGTGAGACAGCGGCTGCCGGAGTTAGAACGCGGCCGCTTCATGCTATACTACCTTGTCCGTGAGACAGCGGCTGCCGGAGTTAGAACGCGGCCGCTTCATGCTATACTACCTTGTCCGTGAGACAGCGGCGGCCAGAGTTAGAACGCGGCCGCTTTAGGCTATACTACCTTGTCCGTGAGACAGCGGCTGCCGAAGTTAGAACGCAGCCGCTTCAGGCTATACTACCTTGTCTGTGAGACAGCGGCTGCTGGAGTTAGAACGCGGCCGCTTCAGGCTATACTATCTTGTCGGTGAGACACCGGCTGCTGGAGTTAGAACGCGGCCGCTTCAGGCTATACTACCTTGTCCGTGAGACAGCGGCTGCTGGAGTTAGAACGCGGCCGCTTTATGCTACACTACCTTGTCCGTGAGACAGCGGCTGCCGGAGTTAGAACGCGGCCGCTTCATGCTATACTACCTTGTCCATGAGACAGCGGTTGCCGGAGTTATGCTATACTACCTTGTCTGTGAGACAGCGGCTGCCGGAGTTAGAACGCGGCCGCTTCATGCTATACTACCTTGTCCGTCAGACAGCGGCTGTCGGAGTTAGAACGCGGCCGCTTCATGCTATAATACCTTGGCTGTGAGACAGCGGCTGCTGGAGTTAGAACGCGGCCACTTTATGCTATACTATCTTTTCTGTGAGACAGCGGCTGCCGGAGTTAGAACGCGGCCGCTTTAGGCTATACTACCTTGTCCGTGAGACAGCGGCTGCCGGAGTTAGAACGGGTCGCTTCATGCTATACTACCTTGTCCGTGAGACAGCAGCTGCTGGAGTTAGAACGCGGCCGCTTCATGCTATACTACCTTGTCTGTGAGACAGCGGCTGCTGGAGTTAGAACGCGGCCGCTTCAGGCTATACTATCTTGTCGGTGAGACACCGGCTGCTGGAGTTAGAACGCGGCCGCTTCAGGCTATACTATCTTGCCGGTGAGACAGCGGCTGCCGGAGTTAGAACGCGGTCGCTTCATGCTATACTACCTTGTCGGTGAGACAGCGGCTGCTGGAGTTAGAACGCGGTCGCTTCATGCTATACTACCTTGTCCGTGAGACAGCGGCTGCCGGAGTTAGAACGCGGTCGCTTCATACTATACTACCTTGTCCATGAGACAGCGGCTGCCGGAGTTATGCTATACTACCTTGTCTGTGAGACAGCGGCTGCCGGAGTTAGAACGCGGCCGCTTCATGCTATACTACCTTGTCCGTCAGACACCGGCTGCCGGAGTTAGAACGCGGCCGCTTCATGCTATACTACCTTGGCTGTGAGACAGCGGCTGCCGGAGTTAGAACGCGGCCGCTTCATGCTATACTACCTTGTCCGTCAGACAGCGGCTGCCGGAGTTAGAACGCGGCCGCTTCATGCTATACTACCTTGGCTGTGAGACAGCGGCTGCTGGAGTTAGAACGCGGCCACGTTATGCTATACTATCTTGTCTGTGAGACAGCGGCTGCCGGAGTTAGAACGCGGCCGCTTTAGGCTATACTACCTTGTCCGTGAGACAGCGGCTGCCGGAGTTAGAACGGGTCGCTTCATGCTATACTACCTTGTCCGTGAGACAGCGGCTGCCAGAGTTAGAACGCGGCCGCTTCATGCTATACTACCTTGTCTGTGAGACAGCGGCTGCTGGAGTTAGAACGCGGCCGCTTCAGGCTATACTACCTTGTCCGTGAGACAGCGGCTGCTGGAGTTAGAACGCGGCCGCTTCAGGCTATACTACCTTGTCCGTGAGACAGCGGCTGCTGGAGTTAGAACGCGGCCGCTTTATGCTACACTACCTTGTCCGTGAGACAGCGGCTGCCGGAGTTAGAACGCGGTCGCTTCAGGCTATACTACCTTGTCCGTGAGACAGCGGCTGCCGGAGTTAGAACGCGGCCGCTTCATGCTATACTACCTTGTCCGTGAGACAGCGGCTGCCGGAGTTAGAACGCAACCGCTTCAGGCTATACTACCTTGTCTGTGGGACAGCGGCTGCCGGAGTTAGAACGCGGCTGCTTCAGGCTATACTACCTTGTCCGTGAGACAGCGGCTGCCGGAGTTAGAACGCGGCCGCTTTATGCTATACTACCTTGTCGGTGAGACAGCGGCTGCCGAAGTTAGAACGCGGCCGCTTCATGCTATACTACCTTGTCCGTCAGACAGCGGCTGCCGGAGTTAGAACGCGGCCGTTTCATGCTATACTACCTTGTCTGTGAGACAGCGGCTGCTGGAGTTAGAACGCGGCCGCTTCAGGCTATACTACCTTTTCCGTTAGACAGCGGCTGCCGGAGTTAGAACGCGGCCGCTTCAGGCTATACTACCTTGTCCGTGAGACAGTGGCTGCCGGAGTTAGAACGCGGCCGCTTCATGCTATACTACCTTGTCGGTGAGACAGCGGCTGCCGGAGTTAGAGCGCGGCCGCTTCATGCTATACTACCATGTCCGTGAGACAGCGGCTGCCGGAGTTAGAACGCGGCCGCTTCATGCTATACTACCTTGTCCATGAGACAGCGGCTGCCGGAGTTATGCTATACTACCTTGTCTGTGAGACAGCGGCTGCCGGAGTTAGAACGCGGCCGCTTCATGCTATACTACCTTGTCCGTCAGACAGCGGCTGCCGGAGTTAGCACGCGGCCGCTTCATGCTATACTACCTTGGCTGTGAGACAGCGGCTGCCGGAGTTAGAACGCGGCCGCTTTAGGCTATACTACCTTGTCCGTGAGACAGCGGCTGCCGGAGTTAGAACGCGGTCGCTTCATGCTATACTACCTTGTCTGTGAGACAGCGGCTGCCGGAGTTAGAACGCGGCCGCTTCATGCTATACTACCTTGTCTGTGAGACAGCGGCTGCTGGAGTTAGAACGCGGCCGAGAACGCGGCCGCTTCAGGCTATACTATCTTGTCGGTGAGACACCGGCTGCTGGAGTTAGAACGCGGCCGCTTCAGGCTATACTACCTTGTCCGTGAGACAGCGGCTGCTGGAGTTAGAACGCGGCCGCTTTATGCTACACTACCTTGTCTGTGAGACAGCGGCTGCCGGAGTTAGCACGCGGCCGCTTCATGCTATACTACCTTGTCCGTGAGACAGCGGCTGCCGGAGTTAGAACGCGGTCGCTTCATGCTATACTACCTTGTCCGTGAGACAGCGGCTGCCGGAGTTAGAACGCGGCCGCTTCATGCTATACTACCTTGTCTGTGAGACAGCGGCTGCTGGAGTTAGAACGCGGCCGCTTTATGCTACACTACCTTGTCCGTGAGACAGCGGCTGCCGGAGTTAGAACGCGGCCGCTTCATGCTATACTACCTTGTCGGTGAGACAGCGGCTGCCGGAGTTAGAACGCGGCCGCTTCATGCTGATCGGCCAGATCTCCTGCTGCTCTCCGCCCGGCAGCTTGTCGCCTTTCAAGGTCGAACCTTTCAAGGTGAATGCCTTGAAGTTAATCTCCACCTCGTCATTGGGGTTGTGGTCGCCACTTTTCTGCTGCGATGGGATGCTAACGGCCACCATGGTAACCGTTCCTTTCTTCGCCAGACCTGCATCACTGGGTGTCACGTGACCATCGCCCCGCGCCGACTCCTCCTACAAAGAGCAAGAACATTATAACTTGACTGACTGGTACAGCTTGTCAGGCAGTAGCGGATCACTTTTGTCTAAGGAGTGATTGAGAATGTTTTCTGATGAGCTGCTGCATCATCTTAGGCTCATTCAGTTCAGAAATGCAGGCTCTTTTCAAGTGTAGCGAACTTGATCATTCTCCGGCAACAACCTGTCTAAAAATGGTCCATGTTGTAGGGTACTGTATTAGGCAGTAACGGATCACTTTAGGCAGTAGCGGATCACGCCATCTGGCGGCCTGTTTTGACAGTAAAGCAGCATTGACTGTCTCAAAAATACGAAATCAGGTTGTCGACGATTTAATATGGCACATAGTTTATAGTTTGGTAAAATAATTCATAGTTTATTTTGATATTTTCGGAGCCGTACCGCTACTAATATGGGACCAATGATTCATGTCATGCCACCTGCCGGTAAAGCTTGGCGGCAAAGATGTGCGTCACTGATCCGCTACTGCCGAGAAAGCAGCTAACGCAATTTGGATGACAACAGCAATTCTGCTTTATGGAGGGATCTGATTATTTTTATGAAGGTTCATGGTATATACAGCTATGAAAAAATTACCTCAGTTGTGTACAGCTGTATTCACTTTGGCAAGAATGGCCTGTTGAAATGGAAGTTGCTGTTTCGCACGAGAAATCGCGGAGCAAAGAGTTCGCTACCGGAAGTGCATTTCAGGTAAAAATGAATGTAAACATTGGTAGAACCTCGCGTTTTTGGACTTATTTCAAGTCAGTAGGTAATTATCTTTGAAATAATTTCTAATTTATTACATTTAGTGGCTTTTTATAGAAACGATTCAACAGGAACAGCGAAGTGATCCGCTACTGCCTGTGATCCGTTACTGCCTGACAAGCTGTACTATAACACAGACGTGACGTCATGCGACTTGACATCGCGGACATATCACAAGCCGTATCGCGCAGTGTTAGCGACATTACTGACACCAGGGCACATACTGACCTCCGCCGCGGTCACCATTCGGTCGCCCTGCGTGGCGCTCTGTAGATCCAGAGACTGTCTGGATCCGCCTCCACCCCGCGGGATGCCCAACGAATGCGCCAGAACGGCCGTCAAGTTGTATGTGGGAGTCGCCTGGAGCGCCTGGAGCGAATCTAGCTCACTGAGGTCTCCCCGACTGGAGGCAGGACTATCTGCCGCCGAATCCTGCAGCAAACAAACACGATACATGCAGGATCAGGGCAAACCAGGATTCGCTCACTTCCGTTCAATACGTCTGAACATGGCAACTCAGGTTGTGAGCAGGTTACTGACCGGTTAATCATGGTGGGTGATCGCCAAGCAGAGTAACACATTTATCAGTCGGGACATAATTCACTGACTCACCTCTGATACTTCAGAAGCCGACTGGCGGTTCTTCTTCTTTCGCCTAGGTGGCGCCACGGGTGGCGCGGAGCCACGTGGCAGTGACTTGGTGCTCTGTATTATATCCGGTTCCTGCATGGGTGGCGCCCTGCTGTGACCGCCCTCTCTGCTCTCCACCACGCACGGCCCGCCCGCCAGGGGCGTCAGGTGTTTGGACATCACCTTCTCCTCGGAGCGACTGCGGCCGTTTAAGTTTCTGATGATATGTTCAGAGGGAGGCTGAAGGACAGTAGCTTGGGGCGGTCGCGGGTGTTGGAGCGAGCCTTGAGCGTCCTTGAACTCTTCCGATAGTTGTCTGGAAGGGGTGGGGACGGAACTGAGGCCAGCGGACACTTTACAAGTCGGGGTACTGGTCGTCATGGCGTCATGGGGACCGTTGCCTGGTAGCACCAGCGTGGCAGCCGGCACCCCGGGCGACATCACCCCGGGACCCCCCTCACCACGCGAGGGCACGACGGTGCTCGTAACACAGGCGGTGGGGGGTGGGCAGTATGCGAATCGATGGTCGACGGGGGTGATAGACGGGGAGCTCTGGCCGTCGGGGGGCTCGCCCCCCTCGCCCTGCCTGGGGGGCGGCCTACCCGGGGTAGTCTCATCGGCAATCAATAGGCGCATCTCCACCAGTCGCTTCCGTCGGCGGTCCCGCTCGTCTGCCCTCAGAGCCGCTTCCTGGCGACAAGTAACGGGGGACTGTGAACAGCGACCCACAATGACACATTACATGAACGACAAAGTCATCACCTTGATCCCTCACATCTGGCTCTCTGACCCACAGTCCTGATCCGACAAAGTCACAACATAGCATGTGCATCTTTCACACTGAAATCAAGATACTACCTTACTTCCTATATAATTTTCGTCACCATAACTTTGATGTGAATGAGCCGATATGTCTGTGTACATATTTAACATGGTATTAGTCTGACTTGCTTTCTGGACCTTTCACATGTAACACTGCACCGCTGATGATCCTCAAGTAACTTTTATACCACTTTTTCAAACACAGCGTAGTACACAGTTTGCATTGTAGAATACAATGTAGGGGGAGAACATGGGCATTCATCAAGGGCATAATGGCAAGCAATTTCGGCATCTGACGACTCAAACAAGGTTGTTGCCAAATGACGCATGTAGTCCTAGATAACTCTCCGCGATGACACAGTACACCAGGACTACGCTATCGGACACAGACCTTAAGTTCCCTTTCTCGTTGTTCTCGCTGCTCAAGCTCTTGTAACTTGAGGCAAATTTCCAGCTCTTCTTTCCTTCTTCTAAAAAGAACATTTGTGATCAGTTGACACATCATGGTTGACAAATTAAATTGACAAACAGAACTGATGCGTGAATGGCTTACAGGTCTTGTTCAGCTAACTCGTAAGCAACTGGTCTTTCTTATGATCTAATCAATCATGATTACACCGGTAGTTATTAACAAGAAACCAGATTTACAGTGGACGTCAGATCCATAAGGTTTTTCACATATGAACTTTCACAAGACATTTGTAGTGATATTGTAATAAAAGTAATGTGTTGCATATCGTCTCAGGGCTACTTGGCAGAAAGTATGTTTAGCTATCCCAACGGCTCACGAAAATACATCAGTGACACACTGAATGGGACACTACCTTTCACAACTGTTATCAGCATCGTAGTGGCTAGTTGTACGGGTCCGTATGGATAAGCCATGTGACTATTCGTACGGCACATGGTCACATGACGAACAGATTATCGCGGAGACGTATTAGTCTCCGTGAATAATTATTATTATAATTATCTCTATCTAAATAGATTGGTTGGTTATTCAGGACGCTTTAACCACTTTTGGTCATATCGCGTCAATGGGAGAAGGAAGGGAGAGTGGAGCCATGTCCCCGGGGGTAACCCCCTACTCTTTACGAAGAAAGACATGGGATCTTTATCCTGCGACCACATAGACATGGCCACAGCAGGGCTCGAACCACCGACCCACGTGCCGTTAGGCTCTCAGGTGACCAGAGCACTCAATGGGAGCGCTCTAGCCCCCTGAGCTGTCGCGTCGGCCCCTCTATCTAAATAGAGCCGAGTGCCATATTAATAGTCTGTTGTGTTATTGGTATGTGATGAATTACTCTACATGGGCTCAGTCACCCGGGTCGGCGGGGATAGGGGGGGGGGCTCAATCGTCACGTGACTAGGCCCTGATTGGCCAGCGTGTCAGGGGGCCGCAGATAATGGGATACTCTGCCGGCAGAGGGAGCTCGTTCCTCACATCACCTCTGCCCCACGTCACCGCCCACCTCACGGTTGACCCCAACGATCCTGGGATCACGAATGGTTTTAGAGGGTTTTTTAGAATGAATATTGAATTTTAGACGCAGAATTTGAAAAATATAGACATTCCGTTGTCGAATGATCACAATGGAAGAGTTAAGCGAAAAATTCTTTCAAAATAACACGGGGTCAAAGTTCCAAACGCTTCACGCCGTTGACCTCGACCGCACTCGAAAATATAGTTCGAAAGTAACATGGCTTCAAAATAATCAAACTCAAATGATTTCTTTAGGTATGGTACCAGTGGTGTATTTGATGCCAAACCGCAAATTTATCTTCGATTAGATTCATTTCAATTTTCGCGTATGAAGGATAATTCTGATGGTTAAATTTGACGTGGGGCAGAGGGCGCAAGCATTAGGCCCTCTGCCGGGAGATCGATAATGGGAGTGGATCAGCGGTCACGTGACTGGTGCCGTACGAATAGCAAACCAGCTTATTGATAAGGACCCGTACGATTAGCCACGGTCTATAAACATACCTCTCCTCGGCCAGCTTTCTTTGTTCCAGGAGCCGCTGCCTCTCAGCCTCCACGCCAGAATTGACTGGGAACTGCAATACAGGGACAATACCAATCAAAGCTAAATAATGAATATGCAACCAGCCATACATTTGCCGGGGTATGTGTATTACAGGATAATAACCAAATGATAAATTGAATAATTTGCTATTCCTTTTGCACACTTATTCTTATGAAGCTAAATTGCATAAAAACTACATACATGCGTTACAAGCCACCTCTGGACTTCGGCTGACAACAACTTGTCTCTGTTAGATGGCAGTCAGGTTGAGTTACACATTTACAGTCCAATTCAAACCACCCAGTAATTATTATTCATTGTTTGTCCTGATTGTCGTGCCTGACATGAAATTGGGAGAAAATATTGAAAAACAAGATTAATAATATTCATTAATGCAATAACTAGTGTCACTAATTTTTTGACTGATGACTTTCTGTATTGAATGGAATGACAATATTGTGGTATGTAAACCCACCTTTTCTTCATCTTGCTTTGAATTTTGCCTGAAAGAAGATTTCAGACATTACTATAAATCATGGAAAAGGCATATAAAAGATAAAAGAAATAACAAAGAAATTTACTTTCAAATCACTCCAGTTGCCTTTGTTAAGATTATATTATATCAGTGTGGAAAATCAAGGGTACATTGGCCCCTGTCTTATACAACAGAGGCAGTTGTATCATGAAAGAATGCTCCCAGATGAGCAGTCTAGGTTCAAACATCAGCTCATAGCTTGCGAAAATCGAACTATCGATTATACCGGCATCATACACATGCCAGTCAAATATACATCAACATATCACTGAGAACGGATTCAGATACTTTCATATTTCTTGTAATTGTAATTATGATATTTCCAAGTAATCCTAATTGTAGTCGATTACAATTACAATGTGCCGGGGAATCATGCCTGCTTCTCACACTTAGTTATGACAGCATCAGCATCTGCAGGATTGTCGGAATCTCTTTATTTAACACACTCCAATGATGCTGATAACCAGGTCTCCAGCTTCCCATAACGACAGGCTTTGCACTATTAAACCCTTCAGGCATTATTGATTGATTAAATTTACGTAGACATCCAAAATTACATCAGGTTTACACAAAAGGTGTGATTAACAATGACATACACATTATACCTGCGTCTTAACAGTCAGTGTGATTACAAAAGGCATTGTTTGCTGGCAGACTGTTTAGCAAAACCACGTCCATGCTTCAAACCCACAAATAAGACCAGACCAAGCTTCAAATGAAAAATGGAGTACAGCTTTCATTTACTTGTTGATGAAGATAATAAAGAAATAAGAAAGCCCTGAACATGTTGAAGGACTTGCATAGATGGCGGCTGGAGTTGGACACCTAGTGTACGTGTACTGCATATAGTATACAGCCACCGCCTCACTCTACTGCTTTACTGTGTCTGTGGCGAAAACTCTAGAGTTCATGTCCAGTTCTCACTGATTTCAGTTTAACATGCATATTAACATTTGAAAAATAGTGTGGGGTTTTGGGGGACACAGAGAGATTTAGATACAAAGTGGTCTGGCTTAAGTGGGGTAAGGAAAGGGGTGAATTTGTTATATTTCTGGATTAAAATGCCTATTGTATCTTGTTGAGCATATTCTAGTAGAATAAGTAGGGCTGATCCAGTAATATCTTTGGCATATAGATTATTAACCGCTAAGAACTTAAATGAGAGAATAACATATTTTATCTCTCCCCTCTCAGACTCAGACTTTTAAGCTTCTTAATGAATAATGCCTAGCCATAGTAAGCTTTTCTTATATCTACTGGGACATGCTTCACCCCACAAACCATAGCTATGAAAACCTCTAGTCTAACCATACTAGACTCTGTCCATGTTGGGAGCTGACTGTTTAATTTGCTAAACTGCTAAAGCCCCAGATGCCTGCTCTGGCCACCTGAGAGCCTAACAACAACGTCCTGAATATACAACCAACCCTCAGACACCATTAATTTTTTCGTTGCAGATTGATTACTGTAAGATATATCTATACAAGATTGCGTCACCTGTAGGGTGCGAATGACGTAAAATGTCAAATCTGGATTAGGTCTTCGGCCCACTACAATGACCTTGATCTTAACAATTGACTTGATTGTGACTTTATTTGTGACATATTTGGCCCCTCAGATCCAGATTTTACTCCTTAGATCCAGATTGACCCCTCAGATCTATATTTGATACCTCATATTCATATTGACCCTTCAGATTCGGCAGCTCTAAAACTGTCGCTATAGTGAGCATCTTCTCAATTGTTGGCGCATCCCAAAAATAAAAGTCATTCTTTAGTTTCGCCCCAAGGCTCAACGATCTCGCTCGGTGAACAGCTAAAACCAAACTGCCCGTTTATTTAGTTTCGGTCTACATTTCTAGTTTCTACATCCCTACCTATGCACAATTTTCATAGCAACCAAATGAATCATCCCACTACCCCAAACCACCTTCAACCACCCCTCCCCCGCCCAGCCCCGCACAACAGTATACCTACACTGAACCAGCAGTATACCTACACCAGTCACTGGCACCGCTCGCAACAGTGAAGAGCCTCGCTGTAATGTTATGATAAGTAAGATTAGCGGGCCGCGCCGTGTTGACATCTCGATAAGCCAAGTGAAGAGTTTCTGGTGACACATCATGGATGTCAACCAGCTGTTTTTAATAGTTAATAGCTCTTGTAGGGTCCTATGTTAAAGTTTAGCAATTTTTTGCAGACAAACTACTTAGGCGATTTGCAAAATTCAAAGACGTGATAAAAGTTACCTATGGGCTCAATATGTGACATAATTTACAGCCTCATTAAATGACACTGTGAACGTTATAGCGATTTTCCCAATTTTTGGTCCAATCTACCAATGGTTAAGGAATAAACAAAAAAATCCTGTGACCTTGACCTTTGACTTACATACTCCGCTAACAAACTTGACCGAGCCATGTTGAATACCTATCGATGGGTAAAGTTACAGAACGAAATGTTGTGTTTTGACCTACAGAGCGCTCACACACAAACACAGACAAACTAACGCAGTGATAGATGCGATAAAATCAAAGATTTTACATCATAATGATAATTTCCAGGAGTATAAGTCACATCCGCCAATTTTGAGAAATATTTGAGCCATATATAAGTCACGCTGTTGTATAAGTTGCACCTTCAGTGTTAAATTCTCACATTGTGCATGTGCAAGACGCTGCTGTTGAAATAGATTTAACCTGGCTATATAAGATTGTTGCTTTATATGAGGCATATGGATATCATCGAGGGATAAAGACATTTTGAAAATCCATTTATTACATCTCTAATTATACTACCATGTGTGCCCACCATTATTCACAATTGCCTGTAATTATTAATTACGAAACGACAATATCTTAGGGTAGCAAATTGCTTCCTGTGTTAATATTTGTTGTCAAAGGCTGTAAGAATTGACAGATGAATGTTTCTTTGATGGGTACTTGAAATACAGTTTCAGTAGAACCGGTTTAATACCTTGCGGATAAGCAGATAAGCCATTAATTGTTTATACACGTTGTTGACGTATCACATAATCAGTGAAGCTGTGATAGCGGTTCTACAATTTGTGCCAGATTAATTGGCTCCAATCACCGGATAGGATTAACAAGATTGCGTCACCCGTAGGGTGAAAATGACGTAAAATGTAAAATCCGGATTATGTCTTCGGTCCACTAGCTACAATGGCCTTGACATTAATAATTGATTTGACTGACTTTATTTGTGATGTATTGAGCCCCTCAGATCCAAATTTGACACCTTAGATACCGATTGACCCCTCAGATCTATATTTGGCATATTTGATACCTCAGATCCATATTGACACCTCAGATCCGGCAGCTCTAAAACTGTCGCTATAGTGAGCATCCTCTCAATTGTTGGCCCCATCCCGAAAGTAAAATCATTCTTTAGTTTCTCCCAGGTTCAACAATCTCACTTGGTGGACAGCTAAAACCAAACTGCCCGTTTATTTAGTTTCGGTCTACATTTCTAGTTTCTGCATCTTTACCATACACGTTAGTATCATAGCAACCAACTGAATCATCCCAGCACCCCTGCTTGAATCCCCCACCCACAATAGTATGCCTACACTGGCATCGCAGTCGACGTACCACTTGCAACAGTCAACTTAATTATCCCACCACCCCATCGTGCTTTGTTATGATATGATAAGGCATGCCGTGGCGGGGAGGCCCTGACAGGTCACCAGGCGATAGAGATGGACCAGCTGTTCTTAATAGTTAATAGCTCCCGTAGGGTCCTATGTTAAAGTTTAGCATTTTTTTGCAGACAACTAATTAGGCGATTTGCAAAATTCAAAGACGTGATACAAGTGACCGATGGGCTCAATATGTGACATAATTTACAGCCTCATTAAATGACACTGTGAATGTTATAGCGATTTTCCTGATTTTTGGTCCTATCTACCAATGGTTAAGGAACAAACAAAAAATGCCTGTGACCTTGACCTTTGATGTATATACCCCGCTAACGAACTTGATCGAGATATGTCGAATACCCATCGATGGGTAAAATTACAGAAGAAAATGTTGCGTTTTGCGACCTACAGAGCGTGCACATACACACATACACATACAGACAGACAGACAAATGCACGAAGTGATAGATGCCGTAAAATCTAAGATTTTATGTCATAAATAGGCGGGGATGGTAGAAAAGCGACCCCTAATCCCCCGGCCTGTCGAGTAGGTAGAAAAGGAGGGGGACCAGAGGTTCAAGCTTGGACTTAGTTCATATTAGCCTCGGGAGACCCACTCTGGTCTGCCGTTGGCATGGCAGAACAGAGTGAAACAGTGACACTGATCGATACTGACTGACTATAATTATAAATCACCATCAAATGTCAAAAAGGTCATTTGATCAGGGCAAAAGGCTATATGATGCACAGACACCACCACCAATTCCTGGTCTCATGTGGGTTGTACTTCATCGCTCTCTCGCACGTCGGGTACCAGCGCGAGCCATGTATCAGGGCTAGTCTGCAAAAGTGCAAGTAAGAATGTTATTGTTGACATGTCACATGGCATTGATTGTTGACACCATCACTGACACTTTAGTGACAGTCAACCTGTGTCCTGTCACCTTATCGTCCTAATAGGAGTGACATCAGCGGCATCGAAAAACTCTTCCGTGTCGCTCTCTGATGACATAATGATAGCTACAGAGATAGGATAAAACGTTAACTTTTCTATAGTCGCGGTTGGATTGTTAGACAGTTAGAAAACCTGAGAGGTGAAAAGATACTGCCCACAGCCGCCATGTTTTATGTCTCGTTTCAGTTACCGCCGAAAGGGGGCCACGCTCTTGAAGAACATAAATTAAGGAAATAAGCTTGCTAAGACTTTATAAGTGATGTCTTGCGACAAATTGCAAAACGTGTTCATCTAAAAGTCTTCATTCTAGGAAATTTGGCAAGTTTTTCTGAAAAAATTAGGAAACTCTCGCATTGTCTCGTCAGATCTCTCGCCGGCAAGACCAAGATGGAGGATCTTGCGGTCGAAATACATGGGCGAAATGGCGTATTTTACAAAGTAAGTGGGCACAAAATAAACACTTAACACTTATTTATCATCCTGAGTAAATCAGGTGTTCAAGAAATATTGATTGCTGGCCTACAATGTGGTAGGTTATGAAATTTAGGGTTCCAATGGAAGCCTTGCTGTCAGTGTCAGTGAGTCCGTCAGCTTGACTTCACGTTCACTGCCACTGGCACTGATACCAGTTTACAATAAATTCAGTCAGTTACTAGAGTCTAGGCTACTTCAGCTGTTGTGTTGAGCTTTGTTTGTGGCGTTGGGTCGAGTACAGAAAAATAGCTTCAAAATGCTAACAGCAACTAAGGATGAAAGTGCAAGGCCAAGAAGTAAAACTTTCCTTGTTTAACAAGCCATCACTGACATTAGCAAGTGCCCCCAGGCAAGCCCGCTTTTCTAGGGGCACAACGGTGTCCATGCTAAGTTCTTTAGACGTCAGTCGGGAATCGACTAGCTTTGATCATATTGTGTATGCGCACAATCATATTGTTTATTCTATATACCTTGTTCTCTCTTCTGACATCAAGAAAATCTGTCAACACTAGTTGTTTCTGTCATACTTTTGCGAAGAAATGTTAGAGCATACATGTTTTCCCAACCAACCGCCATGCATATGCAGCGCCATCTGGCAAGTTCCGCCACCATTTGAACTTGGCGCAAGTGCCCCCAGGCAAGCCCGCTTTCTAGGGGCACAACAGTGTCCATGCAAAGTTCTTTAGATGCCAGTCCGGAATCGACTGTAGCCTTTATCATAATGTGTGCTCGTACAATCATAGTGTTTAGGTAGGGCCCGGATATTTTGTAGGATGTAATTTACTGCGGCGCCGCAGTAATTTTTCCGCGCCGATGTAGTTGGCGGAGGCATGTAGGTGAAATCTGTCACGTTATTATCAAAGACATTACCTCATAGATTCAGAAAATGTTTAGTCCGATGATTTTGGTATCCAAATAAGTGTGTAATGTTGCATAAACCATTCCGGGCGGCAGCCTCAGCTCAAATGGCTGCTTTCTCGGCATGCCGTAATCTCGCCCCCCGCCAGCCGAGCGCGAAGTCTCGCAGTGGAGGGGGGGGGGGGGCGGGGTGCATTAGCGTGCGGTGCCAAGCGCCGAGGAGCTGGCTTCACTCTGGTTGGGGAGAGGGGTGGGGGTGTGGCAAGACACAAGGAAAGTTTATCGCTACCGTTTCATTCATGTAGGGTTGGGTGTTACTGGGCTTCTCTGCACACTTCTCTGCACACAGCCATACGAGGTGGCGAGCAAAGGGGATGGGTAGGAGGAGGGGGGAGTCGGCCAAGTAGAATTGACTTCCTAGTACCATCACATTAACTGTAGATTTCTCTGCGTTATATTTTGGGGAATTGTCATCAAAGGGAGAATTGGACAAGTGGAATTAAATTCGTTCGACCAGCACATTAACAGTAGCCTTTTTCCAGCTTCGCGTTTGGGGAGTCAATTATCAATAAAAAATTGAAAATCAGCGGCGGCCGTAGATCTGGTCATCAAAGGTCGATTCGGACAAGTGGAATTGAATTTATTTGATTCACTGTCACTGCCTTCTACGATTTTTGACCTCGGGAGTAGTAGAAGCTGCGTCAGCAAAACTCCCCGCTTGGGGAGGGGTAGTTTACGGGAGGGGTGGGGGGTATAGGAGATACATGTGGGGAATGGGGGGGGGGGGGTACAAACCTTTACGTGCCAGGTGGCCATAGGAGACTGGAGCGTATGCGCGCCGACAAAAGCGTTACCCCCAGCGATTTACGAATTATCCTGACGCAGCTTCTACTACTCCCGAGGTCAAAAATCGCACGCTAATGCACCCCCACCCCCCCTCCCCCCCCTCCACTGCGAGACTTCGTGCTCGGCTGGCGGGGGGCGAGATTACGGCATGCCGAGAAAGCAGCCATTTGAGCTGAGGCTGCCGCCCGGAATGGTTTATGCAACATTACACACTTATTTGGATACCAAAATCATTGGACTAAACATTTTCTGAATCTATGAGGTAAGGTCTTTGATAATAACGTGACAGATTTCACCTACATGCCAACTACATCGGCGCGGAAAAATTACTGCGGCGCCGCAGTAAATTACATCCTACAAAATATCCGGGCCCGTTTAGGTATTCTATATGCCTTGTTCTATCTTCTGACATCAAGAAAGTGCGTCAACACTAGGTGTTTCGGTTATATTTCTGTGAAGAAATGTTGAAACATAGTCTTTTCCCGACCAACCGTCCACCATATTTGTTTTTGGCGGATGCCGGTACCTGTGAATGCAACTTGGTTCCCCGCCAAATATAATGGTAACTTCTGAGAGATAAGACACAGTTACAAGAACAAAGGGGATTAATTCCCGTCCGAGAGGTGCCATATATATAGCTACGCATTCGATCCTGTGACAGTTGTTCGGAAAATGATATAGAGCATGGATCATTTCTTGAGAAACTTTGATTCTGCAGCCGACGTGCTGCAGTCTTTGGTAAAATAAATTAATCAAATAGTTTCATGCATTCCGTGATTTAAGGCTTGTTTACTTTCGCGGTTTATAAACAACTCCTCCGCCGACTGACTCGTCCGCCGGCCAGCACAATGGAGACCAAAGCCCAGCTCATTACTTAGCAACCAAGGTGTTGCTCTTTCACACCTGATACACGGCACAAATAACCCCCTAGACAGCGACTTGCCCCTCTTGCCGAAAGCCTGCAATCACAAGCAGTGAAGTGCAATCATGGGGGCCCTGGGCTCGCGTTAGCATTCGCCAATAGCCATTTGGTGAGAAAATTCGGGATTTGGCGATAAGAACTTCCTGGACACTCGCCAAAATGGCGAATATAAAATTTCAACTACAAACACATTTTTTTTCATGTTCAGATTACATGGTAGATCTACTACATTCGTCTCCAATTATGAGATTTATAACGAATTTATAACCAATATATTTGGCTAATTTTGGCTAATGTTTTTTCACGGAATTAGCCAAATTGGCTAATGAAAAAAATATCCTAGCGCGAGCCCAGGGGCCGGCACTACGCAATAACAAAGGCGCCTAGACGCATTGTTAATTAAAGTCTGATAGTGTCAAAAAATATACATACACTTGACAAATATTCTGCGTTGGGTGTCCGAAAACTTACAGTACGCAAAATTTATCCTATTTCTGCCTTTGAGGGGGTGTCCGAAAATATACAGTGTCTGAAAATATACGTGAAATATGGTAACTTATAACCCGTTAGCATAATATTGCTCAGATGTGCCTGGGTACTCATTCCCTTTGTATATGCTCATTTGATACAGAATTGTGAATTAATTTACTCATCGTTAGGTATTCAACATATCTTGCTCATTTTCGTTAGCAGGGTATGTACGTCAAAGGTCAAGGTCACAGGAATTTTTTGTTTGTTCCTTAACCATTGGTAGATAGGACCAAAAATTGGGAAAATCGCTATAACGTTCACAGTGTCATTTAATGAGGCTGTAAATTATGTCACGTATTGAGCCTGTCGGTAACTTGTATCACGTCTTTGAATTTTGCAAATCGCCTAATTAGTTTGTCTGCAAAAAATTCCTAAACTTTAACATAGGACCCTACAAGAGCTAATAACTAATAAGAACAGCTGGTCCATCTCTATCGCCTGGTGACCTGTCAGGGCCCCCCTACCACGGCATGCCTTATCATAATATGTTAACAAAGCGCGATGGGGTGGTGGGATAATTAAGTTTACTGTCGCGAGCGGTCACAGCGACCGCGGTGCCAGTGTAGGCATACTGTTGTGGGGGGCGGGGCGGGGCAGGAGGGCGGTTCAAGCTGGGGTGGTGGGATGATTCACTTGGTTGCTATGAAACTAATGTGCATGGTATTGATGTAGAAACTAGAAATGTAGACCGAAACTAAATAAACAGGCAGTTTGGTTTTAGCCGTTCACCGAGTGAGATTGTTGAGCCTGGGAGAAACTAACGAATGATTTTACTTTTGGGATGGGGCCGACAATTGAGAGGATGCTCACTATATCAACAGTTTTAGAGCGGCCGGATCTGAGGGGTCAATACGGATCTGAGGTATCAAATATGCCAAATATAGATCTGAGGGGTCAATCTGTATCTAAGGTGTCAAATCTGGATCTGAGGGGGTTTAATACGGTTTAATTACATTTTATGTAATTTTCACCCTACGGGTGATGCAATCTTGTTAATCCTATCCGGTGATTGGAGCCAATTAATCTGGCACAAATTGTAGAACCGCTATCACAGCTTCACTGATTATGTGATACGTCAACAACGTTTATAAACAATTAATGGCTTATCTGCTTATCCGCAAGGTATTAAACCGGTTCTACTGAAACTGTATTTCAAGTACCCATCAAAGAAACATTCATCTGTCAATTCTTACAGCCTTTGACAACAAATATTAACACAGGAAGCAATTTGCTGCCCTAAGATATTGTCGTTTCGTAGTTAATAATTACAGGCAATTGTGAATAATGGTGGGCACACATGGTAGTATAATTAGAGATGTAATAAATGCATTTTCAAAATGTCTTTATCCCTCGATGATATCCATATGCCTCATATAAAGCAACGGGTGACGCAATCTCGTTTGGATGTTGCTTTCCCCAGTGAAAGGTCTTACAAAGTCCTAAAATAGGAAATAATATAAATGCTTCTATTTATTCTGTCATGTAGGTTTATGGCATTTCTCGCTTATAAACAACTCCTCAGATGGCTGATTCCTTATGCCATTTTATTTCGTTGTATTCAAAAGAGTTGGCTCAGACTTGGACACTGAGCGATAAGGGCACTGAGTTTGTATGTTTATAACATGTACCTATATAATATAATCAATCACAGTAATAAATGCAAATTAAGGTGTTTATATGTTGTCTGCCTTCACAAATCAAGCTTTTCTGTAGCGTAAAATTATTTCAGCTGTAATGTTATGCATACAGGGCTTAATTTGTAAATGTATCTCACACTGAAAGGCACCAGTGTGACTTTTATATGAATCTAGTCAAAATATTTCTCAAATTCTGCAGAAGCAACTTATACTTTGGTGAGACTTATTCCCTGGAAATTACAGTTTTATCCATGAATATTACAATCTAATGTGCTCACAGGTCTGGGTCTAAGTAGTTATATTCGGTGTCTCAGCTATGCAGTGCCCAATTTGGCCCAACTGTAGCTACCTCTATATATGTTAAACTTTACCTCCTCTACTGCTTCGTCAACCTGGCAAGAAGTGCTGGAGATCATTTAAAGGTCCACAAATGTAGAAATATATGCACTTTTCTCGACATGGAAGACAAATTTGAATGTTTGCATGCTGTCTAACTTATGCTTCATGTTACTACATTATCGCCCCAAAAGCATGTCCTACATATCATACAGGAAAGACCATTTGATCTCAAGTGGGTGGATTTTATTATTTACTAAAATGATCTGGCTGAGAATGAAGGAAAAAGAAAATTCTGACCTCAAACTTTAATCTTGCCAATACGTCAAAATGAAAATAGTTTTAACATTTTTTTTTTACAATTCATACAAACAAGTAAAACGAGATTGCGTCACTCGTAGGGTGAGAACAACATAAAATGTCAAATCCGGATTATGTCTTCGGCCCACTAAAATGACCTTGACCTTAACAATTGACTTGATTGGGACTTTATTTGTGACATATTTGGCCCCTCAGATCCATATTTGACACCTTAGATCCAGATAGACCCCTCAGATCTATATTTGGCCTCATATCCATAATCGACCCTTCAGATCCGGCAGCTCTAAAACTGTCGCTATAGTGAGCATCCTCTCTAATTGTTGGTCCCATCCCAAAAGTAAAAGTCACTCTTTAGTTTTGCCCTCAGGCTCAATGATCTCACTCGGTGGACAGCTAAAACCAAACTGCCCGTTTATTTAGCTTCTGTCTACATTTCTGGTTTCTACATCCCTACGATGCACATTTTCATAGCGACCAACTGAATCATCCCACCACCCCAGCTTCAACCACCCCTCCCCCACCCCGCCCCCCACAACAGTATGCCTACACTGGCCCCACGGTCACTGGCACGGCTCGCGACAGTGAAGATCCTCGCTGTAGTGTTATGATAAGATTAGCGAGTCGCGCTGTGTTGACATCTCGATAAGCCAAGTGACGAGTCTCTGGCGACACATCATGGATGTCGACCAGCTGTTTTTAATAGTTAATAGCTCTCGTAAGGTCCTATGTTAAAGTTTAGCAATTTTTTACAGACAAACTAATTAGGCGATTTGCAAAATTCAAAGACGTGATACAAGTTACCTACGGGCTCAATACGTGATATAATGTACAGTGTCATTAAATGAAAACTGTGAACGTTATAGCGACTTTCCCGATTTTTGGTCCTATCTACCAATGGTTAAGGAACAAACAAAAAAATCCTGTGTCCTTGACCTTTGACCTACATACTCCGCTGACGAACTTGACCGAGCCAAAGATTTTACATCATAATAATCTTCAGTGTCTCCACTATTCAGCCCCACTGCAACTAAGGTGACATAAATTAGGAAATCAATTACCGGTACAATCCCTTCTCATTTAAATAATTCGAAATCATGCAATTATCTTTCAAATGTTAAGCTTATTTCCACATTATGGCAATATTTTTCATTTTTCATCATAATTTTAATGGTATCTTTCTTTGATGATTGATTATGGATATTCTGTCTCAAAAAAGCTATATGGTTGTTTGCAATATTAAAAGCAGAGGTTCACTTTATCAGCTCTTAAAACAAAATACTTTATTTTGCTGCCTTCAAGGTTTGCAGTAATTCTTGAAACTGACAGCAATAAATTCATAAAGTATTGATTAAAGTCTTTGAGCTACGGTTAATATCATTGAAATACTTTAATACTGCAGCCAGTATGGAAGATTTTCTTGATACTTGATGGTGCAAAAATAAGTGGTTAATGTTTGTTTTACAATCTCCAGCCACTGATAAGATCATAAAAAGCTATTCAATGAGGATATATATTGGTAATACTAGCCTTCGCTGGATGTCAAGGATATTTTTTTAGATAGTAAATAAAATATAGCTCTAGCCATCATACATGTCATAGCAGACAAAATGAGTGAAGTTTGAAAAAACACAGTAAGGTTAGAAATTATTTTAATTTTATTAGCTTAAAAATGACCACAAGACTCCTTGTGTTACCCAACTGTGGTATACACAATACAGTGGTCTCTTTGTTATACAACTTCTGTTCTGCCAGGCTGAAAAGATCTATAACAGAGGGAGCCATACAACAGGGATGCCTCCGGATAAGCCATCCACATTCAAGCATCATTTATCTGAAAATTAAACCATAATACATATGTTTAGCCTGTCAAACATCAATATGGTGGGTCCCTTCTCCCAGTTAGTCATGACAACATCAGCATCTGAGGGATTGTCTGAATCTGTCGTTTAACACACTCCTCTCTAAAACTGATGCAGAAATGCTGATAACCAGGTCTTTAGCTCTGTGCCGTTTAAGTAGCATTGACATGCTTGGCTTGCATGGTTTATTAATCAATTACTTATATCAGATTTGCGCAAAGGTGCAAATAACAATGACACACTATTACGCCTGTGCCTTAAGAGGCTTAACAGGCCAGTCAGATTACAGAAGGTGCTGCTCAGAGCCAATCAGGTGTTACTCTACTTTCTAACAATGGGATTGGACTAACAGCCAGTCATCTAACAGGCCCAAACATTGGTTGTAAGTTGTGTTAGCGAGAGAGTTGCATAATAAAGGGGCTTGATCACGTAAAATGTTTCCATATATGGCTTCCATGTTTTGCATCCTCTCTTGCGTTACACAACATCATCAAGGTAACAGTCGACACCATTTATACCCTGGGATGTTATGATGCCTCATTGGCCAGGTCCTACAGCAGGTCATATACATATGACGGTAAGGCACAGACCACAGTACTGCTATTCAATCTTATAAAACAAAAATCTGTATTGTGCTATCCACTGATTTGGTAAAGAGCACAGTTCACATACAGACTATCATCCAATACAAGGACCCATGCTACTCATTATAACTTGCAATAATGTTTCTATTGTTGTGGGATTGTGCCCCTAACTGCATTAACTATAATTACTTTTTCAGGCTTCAGTGAGGAATATACTGGATGATGAAATCATTGTATCATTTGAACACAAGTAAGTATGATCAGAGCACCTAACTGAATATAGGTTAAAAGTAACAGTCATGTTTATAGGTGGAATGCCCTATAGAGAACTTTGGGTATCACTCGACATTTTACATATAAAATGAGCCAGTTTATGAATATATACACAGGAAGAAAACTCCTCAGGTTGATCTGCAGATATCCATAGTATCAACTACGACTGAGAAGTCTCTACATTATGATTAA
Source organism: Arenicola marina (assembly GCA_964019135.1). Taxonomy (NCBI): domain Eukaryota; kingdom Metazoa; phylum Annelida; class Polychaeta; family Arenicolidae; genus Arenicola; species Arenicola marina. The sequence continues at coordinate 34,548,180 of OZ025254.1, read as the reverse complement.
TGCGAGAACATTTAATTTGAGTCACTCAAAAATGTACATGTGTCTAACGTGTTCTGCATTGCAGTCCTGATGACCAAAGAAAAGTGCCGTATGCAGAAGTCCGGTTACCGCCCGACAGCCCACCCGCTGACATCACATATAAACAAGGAGATGAGGTGGAGGTAAGATCTCAATCTTAAAACAAACACAAAGTTTTTGTGAAATGCCACTTGTGTTGCGGTCCATCTTCCATGTTACAGCCCACGAAATAGATTACTGTAGGACAGGGCAGACGTGAGTAATACATGAGCTATGCTGAAAAATGTTTCGCTCTTACATGGAAGAACGACCTGTGTTGCTGGTCTGGGACATATTTAGCATGCTGACCTGCCTGTGGGTCTGTGGGAAACTCGCTGACTGGTCTGTGGGAAGCACACTGACCGGTCTTTTGGAAGCACACTGACTGGTCTGTGGGAAACATGCTGACCAGTCTGTGGGAAGCACACTGACCGGTCTGTGGGAAGCACACTGACTGGTCTGTGGGAAGCACACTGACCGGTCTGTGGGAAGTGCACTGACTGGTCTGTGGGAAGCATGCTGACCAGTCTGTGGAAAGCACACTGACTGGTCTGAGGAAAGCACACTGACCGGTCTGTGGGAAGCACACTGACTGGTCTGTGGGAAGCATGCTGACCAGTCTGTGGGAAGCACACTGACCCATCTGTGGGAAGCGCACTGACTGGTCTGTGGGAAGCATGCTGACCGGTCTGTGGGATTCACGCTGACCAGTCTGTGGGAATCACGCTGACCGGTCTGTGGGAATCACGCTGACCGGTCTGTGGGAATCACGCTGACCGGTCTGTCGGATTCACGCTGACCAGTCTGTGGGAATCACGTTGATCGGTCTGTGGGAATCACGCTGACTGGTCTGTGGGAAGCATGCTGACTGTTCTGTGGGAAGCATGCTGACCGGTCTGTGGGATTCACGCTGACCGGTCTGTGGGAAGCATGCTGACTGGTCTGTGGGATTCACGCTGACCAGTCTGTGGGAAGCATGCTGACTGGTCTGTGGGATTCACGCTGACCGGTCTGTGGGAATCACGCTGACCAGTCTGTGGGAATCACGCTGACCGGTCTGTGGGAAGCATGCTGACTGTTCTGTGGGATTCACGCTGACCAGTCTGTGGGAAGCATGTTGACTGGTCTGTGGGATTCACGCTGACCGGTCTGTGGGATTCACGCTGACCAGTCTGTGGGAATCACGCTGACCGGTCTGTGGGAATCACGCTGACTGGTCTGTAGGATTCACGCTGATCGGTCTGTGGGAATCATGCTGACCAGTCTGTGGGAATCACGCTGACCAGTCTGTGGGAATCACGCTGACCGGTCTGTGGGAATCATGCTGACCAGTCTGTGGGAATCACGCTGACCGGTCTGTGGGAATCACGCTGACCAGTCTGTGGGAATCACGCTGACCAGTCTGTGGGCAGCATGCTGACCGGTCTGTGGGAAGCATGCTGACCGGTCTGTGGGATTCACGCAGACCGGTCTGTGGGAAGCATGCTGACTGGTCTGTGGGATTCACGCTGACCAGTCTGTGGGAAGCATGCTGACTGGTCTGTGGGATTCACGCTGACCGGTCTGTGGGAATCACGCTGACCAGTCTGTGGGAATCACGCTGACCGTTCTGTGGGAATCACGCTGACCAGTCTGTGGGAATCACGCTGACCAGTCTGTGGGAAGCATGCTGACTGGTCTGTGGGATTCACGCTGACCGGTCTGTGGGAATCACGCTGACCGGTCTGTGGGAATCATGCTGACCAGTCTGTGGGAATCACGCTGACCGGTCTGTGTGAATCACGCTGACCAGTCTGTGGGAATCACGCTGACCAGTCTGTGGGAAGCATGCTGACTGGTCTGTGGGATTCACGCTGACCGGTCTGTGGGAATCACGCTGACCAGTCTGTGGGAATCACGCTGACCGGTCTGTGGGAATCATGCTGACCAGTCTGTGGGAATCACGCTGACCGGTCTGTGTGAATCACGCTGACCAGTCTGTGTGAATCACGCTGACCAGTCTGGGAATCACGCTGACCGGTCTGTGGGAATCACGCTGACCAGTCTGTGGGAAGCATGTTGACTGGTCTGTGGGATTGACGCTGACCGGTCTGTGGGAATCACGCTGACCAGTCTGTGGGAATCACGCTGACAGGTCTGTGGGAATCACGCTGACCGGTCTGTGTGAATCACGCTGACCAGTCTGTGGGAAGCATGCTGACCAGTCTGTGGGAATCATGCTGACCATCTGTGGAAAGCATGCTGACCGGTCTGGTAAGCATGCTGACCGGTCTGTGGGAGATTCCATAGTCTAGGTATTACTTGGGCAGTCCTACCCTTAGCTTATAGGGTCTCTTTGTTATGGGTTGGTGCCCTATAAAGCAGGTGACTACAGGTTCACTGTGACCGTGAGTGGTTGCACTGTATAATACTTGTGTACACTGTGACCGTGAGAGGTTGCGCTCTATAATACTTGTGTACACTGTGACCGTGAGAGGTTGCACTGTATAATACTTGTGTACACTGTGACCGTGAGTGGTTGCACTGTATAATACTTGTGTACACTGTGACCGTGAGTGCTTGCACTGTATAATACTTGTGTACACTGTGACCGTGAGAGGTTGCGCTCTATAATACTTGTGTACACTGTGACCGTGAGAGGTTGCACTGTATAATACTTGTGTACACTGTGACCGTGAATGGTTGCACTGTATAATACTTGTGTACACTGTGACCGTGAGTGGTTGCACTGTATAATACTTGTGTACACTGTGACCGTGAGTGGTTGCACTGTATAATACTTGTCTACACTGTGGTCATGAGAGGTTGCACTGTATAATACTTGTGTACACTGTGACCGTGAGAGGTTGCACTGTATAATACTTGTGTACACTGTGGCCGTGAGTGGTTGCACTGTATAATACTTGTGTACACTGTGGCCATGAGAGGTTGCACTGTATAATACTTGTGTACACTGTGACCGTTAGTGGTTGCACTGTATAATACTTGTGTACACTGTGACCATGAGAGGTTGCACTGTATAATACTTGTGTACACTGTGACCGTTAGTGGCTGCACTGTATAATACTTGTGTACACTGTGACCGTGAAAGGTTGCGCTTTATAATACTTGTGTACACTGTGGCCGTGAGAGGTTGCACTGTATAATACTTGTGTACACTGTGATCGTGAATGGTTGCACTGTATAATACTTGTGTACACTGTGACCGTGAGTGGTTGCACTGTATAATACTTGTGTACACTGTGACCGTGAGAGGTTGCGCTCTATAATACTTGTGTACACTGTGGCCATGAGAGGTTGCACTGTATAATACTTGTGTACACTGTGACCGTGAGAGGTTGCACTGTATAATACTTAGGTACACTGTGACCGTGAGAGGTTGCGCAGTATAATACTTGTGTACACTGTGACCGTGAAAGGTTGCACTGTATAATACTTGTGTACACTGTGACCGTGAGTGGTTGCACTGTATAATACTTGTGTACACTGTGACCGTGAGAGGTTGCGCTGTATAATACTTGTGTACACTGTGGCCGTGAGTGGTTGCACTGTATAATACTTTTGTACACTGTGGCCATGAGAGGTTGCGCTGTATAATACTTGTGTACACTGTGACCGTGAGAGGTTGCACTGTATAATACTTAGGTACACTGTGACCGTGAGAGGTTGCGCTGTATAATACTTGTGTACACTGTGACCGTGAAAGGTTGCACTGTATAATACTTGTGTACACTGTGACCGTGAGAGGTTGCGCTGTATAATACTTGTGTACACTGTGGCCGTGAGTGGTTGCACTGTATAATACTTGTGTACACTGTGACCGTGAGTGGTTGCACTGTATAATACTTGTGTACACTGTAACCGTGAGTGGTTGCACTGTATAATACTTGTCTACACTGTGGCCATGAGAGGTTGCACTGTATAATACTTGTGTACACTGTGACCGTGAGAGGTTGCACTGTATAATACTTGTGTACACTGTGGCCGTGAGTGGTTGCACTGTATAATACTTGTGTACACTGTGGCCATGAGAGGTTGCACTGTATAATACTTGTGTACACTGTGACCGTTAGTGGTTGCACTGTATAATACTTGTGTACACTGTGGCCATGAGAGGTTGCACTGTATAATACTTGTGTACACTGTGACCGTTAGTGGCTGCACTGTATAATACTTGTGTACACTGTGACCGTGAAAGGTTGCGCTCTATAATACTTGTGTACACTGTGACCGTGAAAGGTTGCACTGTATAATACTTGTGTACACTGTGACCGTGAGTGGTTGCACTGTATAATACTTGTGTACACTGTGACCGTGAGAGGTTGCGCTGTATAATACTTGTGTACACTGTGGCCGTGAGTGGTTGCACTGTATAATACTTTTGTACACTGTGGCCATGAGAGGTTGCGCTGTATAATACTTGTGTACACTGTGACCGTGAGAGGTTGCACTGTATAATACTTGTGTACACTGTGACCGTGAGCGGTTGCGCTGTATAATACTTGTGTACACTGTGACCGTGAAAGGTTGCACTGTATAATACTTGTGTACACTGTGACCGTGAGAGGTTGCGCTGTATAATACTTGTGTACACTGTGGCCGTGAGTGGTTGCACTGTATAATACTTGTGTACACTGTGGCCATGAGTGGTTGCACTGTATAATACTTGTGTACACTGTGACCGTGAGTGGTTGCACTGTATAAAACTTGTGTACATTGTGGCCGTGAGTGGTTGCACTGTATAATACTTGTGTACACTGTGACCGTGAGAGGTTGCACTGTATAATACTTGTGTACACTGTGACCGTGAATGGTTGCACTGTATAATACTTGTGTACACTGTGACCGTGAGTGGTTGCACTGTATAATACTTGTGTACACTGTGACCGTGAAAGGTTGCACTGTATAATACTTGTGTACACTGTGACCGTGAGAGGTTGCACTGTATAATACTTGTGTACACTGTGGCCGTGAGTGGTTGCACTGTATAATACTTGTGTACACTGTGACCGTGAAAGGTTGCGCTCTATAATACTTGTGTACACTGTGGCCGTGAGAGGTTGCACTGTATAATACTTGTGTACACTGTGACCGTGAATGGTTGCACTGTATAATACTTGTGTACACTGTGACCGTGAGAGGTTGCACTGTATAATACTTGTGTACACTGTGACCGTGAGTGGTTGCACTGTATAATACTTGTGTACACTGTGACCGTGAGAGGTTGCGCTCTATAATACTTGTGTACACTGTGACCGTGAGTGGTTGCACTGTATAATACTTGTGTACACTGTGACCGTTAGTGGTTGCACTGTATAATACTTGTGTACACTGTGGCCATGAGAGGTTGCACTGTATAATACTTGTGTACACTGTGACCGTGAGTGGTTGCACTGTATAATACTTGTGTACACTGTGACCGTGAGTGGTTGCACTGTATAATACTTGTGTACACTGTGGCCATGAGAGGTTGCACTGTATAATACTTGTGTACACTGTGACCGTGAGAGGTTGCACTGTATAATACTTGTGTACACTGTGGCCGTGAGTGGTTGCACTGTATAATACTTGTGTACACTGTGACCGTGAGTGGTTGCACTGTATAATACGTGTGTACACTGTGACCGTGAGTGGTTGCACTGTATAATACTTGTGTACACTGTGACCGTGAGTGGTTGCACTGTATAATACTTGTGTACACTGTGACCGTGAGAGGTTGCGCTCTATAATACTTGTGTACACTGTGACCGTTAGTGGTTGCACTGTATAATACTTGTGTACACACTGTGACCGTGAGAGGTTGCGCTCTATAATACTTGTGTACACTGTGACCGTGAGTGGTTGCACTGTATAATACTTCTGTACACTGTGACCGTGAGTGGTTGCACTGTATAATACTTGTGTACACTGTGACCGTGAGAGGTTGCGCTCTATAATACTTGTGTACACTGTGACCGTGAGAGGTTGCACTGTATAATACTTGTGTACACTGTGACCGTTAGTGGCTGCACTGTATAATACTTGTGTACACCGTGGCCGTGAGTGGTTGCACTGTATAATACTTGTGTACACTGTGACCGTGAGAGGTTGCGCTGTATAATACTTGTGTACACTGTGGCCGTGAGTGGTTGCGCTCTATAATACTTGTGTACACTGTGGCCGTGAGTGGTTGCACTGTATAATACTTGTGTACACTGTGACCGTGAGTGGTTGCACTGTATAATACTTGTGTACACTGTGGCCATGAGTGGTTGCACTGTATAATACTTGTGTACACTGTGACCGTGAGTGGTTGCACTGTATAAAACTTGTGTACATTGTGGCCGTGAGTGGTTGCACTGTATAATACTTGTGTACACTGTGACCGTGAGTGGTTGCACTGTATAATACTTGTGTACACTGTGACCGTGAATGGTTGCACTGTATAATACTTGTGTACACTGTGACCGTGAGTGGTTGCACTGTATAATACTTGTGTACACTGTGACCGTGAGAGGTTGCGCTCTATAATACTTGTGTACACTGTGACCGTGAGTGGTTGCACTGTATAATACTTGTGTACACTGTGACCGTTAGTGGTTGCACTGTATAATACTTGTGTACACACTGTGACCGTGAGAGGTTGCGCTCTATAATACTTGTGTACACTGTGACCGTGAGTGGTTGCACTGTATAATACTTGTGTACACTGTGACCGTGAGTGGTTGCACTGTATAATACTTGTGTACACTGTGACCGTGAGAGGTTGCGCTCTATAATACTTGTGTACACTGTGACCGTGAGAGGTTGCACTGTATAATACTTGTGTACACTGTGACCGTTAGTGGTTGCACTGTATAATACTTGTGTACACCGTGGCCGTGAGTGGTTGCACTGTATAATACTTGTGTACACTGTGACCGTGAGAGGTTGCGCTGTATAATACTTGTGTACACTGTGGCCGTGAGAGGTTGCGCTCTATAATACTTGTGTACACTGTGGCCGTGAGTGGTTGCACTGTATAATACTTGTGTACACTGTGACCGTGAGAGGTTGCGCTGTATAATACTTGTGTACACTGTGGCCATGAGGTTGCACTGTATAATACTTGTGTACACTGTGACCGTGAGAGGTTGCACTGTATAATACTTAGGTACACTGTGACCGTGAGAGGTTGCGCTGTATAATACTTGTGTACACTGTGACCGTGAAAGGTTGCACTGTATAATACTTGTGTACACTGTGACCGTGAGAGGTTGCGCTGTATAATACTTGTGTACACTGTGGCCATGAGTGGTTGCACTGTATAATACTTGTGTACACTGTGACCGTGAGTGGTTGCACTGTATAAAACTTGTGTACATTGTGGCCGTGAGTGGTTGCACTGTATAATACTTGTGTACACTGTGACCGTGAGAGGTTGCACTGTATAATACTTGTGTACACTGTGACCGTGAATGGTTGCACTGTATAATACTTGTGTACACTGTGACCGTGAGTGGTTGCACTGTATAATACTTGTGTACACTGTGACCGTGAATGGTTGCACTGTATAATACTTGTGTACACTGTGACCGTGAGTGGTTGCACTGTATAATACTTGTGTACACTGTGACCGTGAGAGGTTGCGCTCTATAATACTTGTGTACACTGTGACCGTGAGTGGTTGCACTGTATAATATTTGTGTACACTGTGACCGTGAGTGGTTGCACTGTATAATACTTGTGTACACTGTGACCGTGAGAGGTTGCGCTCTATAATACTTGTGTACACTGTGACCGTGAGTGGTTGCACTGTATAATACTTGTGTACACTGTGACCGTGAATGGTTGCACTGTATAATACTTGTGTACACTGTGACCGTGAGAGGTTGCGCTGTATAATACTTGTGTACACTGTGACCGTGAGTGGTTGCACTGTATAATACTTGTGTACACTGTGACCGTGAATGGTTGCACTGTATAATACTTGTGTACACTGTGACCGTGAGAGGTTGCGCTGTATAATACTTGTGTACACTGTGACCGTGAGTGGTTGCACTGTATAATACTTGTGTACACTGTGACCGTGAGTGGTTGCACTGTATAATACTTGTGTACACTGTGACCGTGAGAGGTTGCGCTCTATAATACTTGTGTACACTGTGACCGTGAGTGGTTGCACTGTATAATACTTGTGTACACTGTGACCGTTAGTGGTTGCACTGTATAATACTTGTGTACACACTGTGACCGTGAGAGGTTGCGCTCTATAATACTTGTGTACACTGTGACCGTGAGTGGTTGCACTGTATAATACTTGTGTACACTGTGGCCGTGAGTGGTTGCACTGTATAATACTTGTCTACACTGTGGCCATGAGAGGTTGCACTGTATAATACTTGTGTACACTGTGACCGTGAGAGGTTGCACTGTATAATACTTGTGTACACTGTGACCGTGAGTGGTTGCGCTGTATAATACTTGTGTACACTGTGACCGTGAGTGCTTGCACTGTATAATACTTGTGTACACTGTGACCGTGAGAGGTTGCGCTCTATAATACTTGTGTACACTGTGACCGTGAGAGGTTGCACTGTATAATACTTGTGTACACTGTGACCGTGAATGGTTGCACTGTATAATACTTGTGTACACTGTGACCGTGAGTGGTTGCACTGTATAATACTTGTGTACACTGTGACCGTGAGAGGTTGCGCTCTATAATACTTGTGTACACTGTGACCGTGAGTGGTTGCACTGTATAATACTTGTGTACACTGTGACCGTGAGTGGTTGCACTGTATAATACTTGTGTACACTGTGACCGTGAGAGGTTGCGCTCTATAATACTTGTGTACACTGTGACCGTGAGTGGTTGCACTGTATAATACTTGTGTACACTGTGACCGTGAATGGTTGCACTGTATAATACTTGTGTACACTGTGACCGTGAGAGGTTGCGCTGTATAATACTTGTGTACACTGTGACCGTGAGTGGTTGCACTGTATAATACTTGTGTACACTGTGACCGTGAATGGTTGCACTGTATAATACTTGTGTACACTGTGACCGTGAGAGGTTGCGCTGTATAATACTTGTGTACACTGTGACCGTGAGTGGTTGCACTGTATAATACTTGTGTACACTGTGACCGTTAGTGGTTGCACTGTATAATACTTGTGTACACACTGTGACCGTGAGAGGTTGCGCTGTATAATACTTGTGTACACTGTGACCGTGAGTGGTTGCACTGTATAATACTTGTGTACACTGTGACCGTTAGTGGTTGCACTGTATAATACTTGTGTACACACTGTGACCGTGAGAGGTTGCGCTCTATAATACTTTTGTACACTGTGACCGTGAGTGGTTGCACTGTATAATACTTGTGTACACTGTGACCGTTAGTGGTTGCACTGTATAATACTTGTGTACACTGTGACCGTGAGAGGTTGCACTGTATAATACTTGTGTACACTGTGACCGTGAAAGGTTGCACTGTATAATACTTGTGTACACTGTGACCGTGAGAGGTTGCGCTGTATAATACTTGTGTACACTGTGGCCGTGAGTGGTTGCACTGTATAATACTTGTGTACACTGTGGCCATGAGTGGTTGCACTGTATAATACTTGTGTACACTGTGACCGTGAGTGGTTGCACTGTATAAAACTTGTGTACACTGTGACCGTGAATGGTTGCACTGTATAATACTTGTGTACACTGTGACCGTGAGTGGTTGCACTGTATAATACTTGTGTACACTGTGACCGTGAAAGGTTGCACTGTATAATACTTGTGTACACTGTGACCGTGAGAGGTTGCACTGTATAATACTTGTGTACACTGTGGCCGTGAGTGGTTGCACTGTATAATACTTGTGTACACTGTGACCGTGAAAGGTTGCGCTCTATAATACTTGTGTACACTGTGGCCGTGAGAGGTTGCACTGTATAATACTTGTGTACACTGTGACCGTGAATGGTTGCACTGTATAATACTTGTGTACACTGTGACCGTGAGTGGTTGCACTGTATAATACTTGTGTACACTGTGACCGTGAAAGGTTGCACTGTATAATACTTGTGTACACTGTGACCGTGAGAGGTTGCGCTGTATAATACTTGTGTACACTATGACCGTGAGTGGTTGCACTGTATAATACTTGTGTACACTGTGACCGTGAGAGGTTGCGCTGTATAATACTTGTGTACACTGTGACCGTGAGAGGTTGCGCTCTATAATACTTGTGTACACTGTGACCGTGAGTGGTTGCGCTCTATAATACTTGTGTACACCTTGGCCGTGAGTGGTTGCACTGTATAATACTTGTCTACACTGTGGCCATGAGAGGTTGCACTGTATAATACTTGTGTACACTGTGACCGTGAGAGGTTGCACTGTATAATACTTGTGTACACTGTGACCGTGAGTGGTTGCGCTGTATAATACTTGTGTACACTGTGACCGTGAGTGCTTGCACTGTATAATACTTGTGTACACTGTGACCGTGAGAGGTTGCGCTCTATAATACTTGTGTACACTGTGACCGTGAGAGGTTGCACTGTATAATACTTGTGTACACTGTGACCGTTAGTGGTTGCACTGTATAATACTTGTGTACACTGTGACCGTGAGAGGTTGCACTGTATAATATTGGTTTATTCTATGACCAATGAATTTGACGCATGAAACCTATATTTGTGTGCATCTGTATTTGAGATGGTTCAGTGTTTATCTACGTAACTCTACCTGACATTGTGGAGGAGCGGGGTAAAATCTTTGCTATTGCTCCATGAGCTATTGGATATTGTAAGGTAATGATGCAGGCCTAGTACTATGGAGCAGGTAGCACTGGCTGGTTACGTGTTTGCCAACAAAGCGGTGCGCTCCAGGTCGGCCAGTGATGGATTGATCGTGGCGACCAAACGACCAGCTTCGGCCTCCGTGCTTAACGTCAGTTGCATTATTTACCAGAAGACGGGCGAGATTTCATTGACAGCCCCATGGCTGCACCGCGCCCGGCCAGTGCTCGCATCCGGACACCAGGGACCACAAATAGAGAAGTCTTACGTCACACACCTGTGGTACTGGGCCGTGTGCCCCCATCCTCTCAACCTTGGCAGTGCACGATGAAAGGCGGCTGAGCCCGCCACCGCCACGCTGGCACAAAGCGCTCACAGACCGGCTGGTGTCCCCCCCCCCTCTCGCTGGGACTGAGCACGCTGATCCCCACACGCTGGCACAAAGCGCTCACAGACCGGCTGGTGTCCCCCCCCCCTCTCGCTGGGACTGAGCACTCTGATCCCCCCACGCTGGCACAAAGCGCTGACAGACCGGCTGGTGTCCCCCCCCCCCCTCCCCCTCTCGCTGGGATTGAGCACGCTGATCCCCCCACGCTGGCACAAAGCGCTGACAGGCCGGCTGGGTTCCCCCCCCCCTCTCGCTGGGACTGAGCACGCTGATCCCCCCACGCTGGCACAAAGCGCTCACAGACCCACGGGTCTCGCTCCCTCCCCAAGTGCCCCCCCCCCCATGCACTGAGCACTGACAGGCCTGCTGATCTCACCCCCCCCCCGCTGGCCTCACCCCTCCCGTTTGTCTTATTACCCCGTTAGGTGTCGTGTCTTCCCTGTTGTGTCCCCATCACTGTTTTTTTTTTTTTTTTTTTTAATAAAATGCTTTATTTAGCAATCAACATGAAAATACAGATACATATATCAATTACAAGTAACGAAAAAGAGATCACACTAATTTTGAAACAATCATGTCAATCATAGAACATATTTCAGGCTTATCGCACTGACTATATGTATATTTTCTAAAACGTAGTTCAGAATAAAAAAAGTTACGACTAGACAAGTTTCTCGTTGGTACAGAACCGCATTGCATCATAAATTCTTTGTATAAAAGATATGATATCAAATAGATAATAAAAGCTGCATTATTTGCAATATTGGTTATAATAATATCAATAAATAAGATCTTTCTGTCTAGTACTTGTTCAACATATGACCAGATATATTTTGCGCGGGGACATTCATACAGAAGATGCTTAAGGTCATGCTCCTCGTTACATTCTGCGCACTGTGCGTCGTTAGAAAGTTTCCATTTATATAGGTTGGCTTTACAAGCCAATATATGGTGTAGGGTTTTATAGTTAAACTCAGCTATTTTCTTGTCGAACACGTTCTTAACTTTTCTCAAATAGACATCTTTAAAATCTATATTTTCGTTGGGAAACATTTTTTTCCATTTGACTTCCGATGGCGGTTTCGAGATTAACTGTTTACAATAAGAGGTGTAGTAAGTCTTACTTTTCGTACTAAATGATTTTATCTTGATATTGTTGTTTTTGTCACTAAATGTTGCTGGGTCGTGGTTTAAAACAGCGCCGCACAACTTTTTTGTGGCTATCTTCAGTTGGTATAGTTCTTGTAAAAAATTTGCTGTTAATGACATGTTCTTAACAAGATAAGATTCACAAATTTTGCCGTCTCTGATTTGGAGGTTTCCTATATCATGGAAGCCTTGTTGATACCATGTATTAAAATACAGACATTGTTTGTGCTTGCTGGTTCCATTAGAAATAGTTATATTTTGATTGCCCCAAATGTGCTGTGTAAGTGCTTGGGATGTGTCTGTTGTTTCTGGCTGGTGCCTTCGGAACTGATTAAATGCTAAAATAACCTCTCTATAAAATATGGGTATTTTGGATAGTATGGGGTATGATCGTTCATCCTTAAAAGACTCGCCATGATAAATATTATCCAAGCCTATTGATTGGAAGTAGCAATTTGCCACTAATGCCCAGTTAGAGTGTTTTGCACTTAAAATTCGTGTATACCAGGCTGCTTTTAAGGACTTAAGGTAGCAGTCAATATCAACCATATTCAATCCACCAGTTTCAATAGGAGCTACGATCAAGCTCCGCCTTAATCTATCTCTCTTTCCCCACAGAAATTCATAGAATGCTTTCTTTAATTGTTTAATTGTGTCACAAGAGACGACACCGCAACTAGCTATAAAGGTGATTTTTGAAAGAGCTAAGCTTTTTAGTATGGTTATTTTACCAAGCAGGGTGAGCCTTCTTCTCTTGAAGTCAGTGAGTACCTTTTCTACAGATCTTAGTTTGCTTTCCCAGTTTAACTTGTAGCATTTTTCGGTATCATGACCAATAAACATGCCTAAAACTCGCACAGGTTCGTCCGTGAAAGATATACCGCTAATCGATCCCGTCAGCCCTCGTCTGCTTCCGATTGCCATACCAAAGGTCTTTTCCATATTCAACAGTGGTCCAGCATAGCGTGAGAATCGGTCTATTTCCTGTATTGCTTCCCCTATATATGCGATGTCGCTTAGAATTAGTGTCGCATCATCGGCATACTGTGATAGAATTAGTTTCTTTATGTTACCGTTTATGTTTATTTCATATCCTTTTATATCTTCGTTGTGTCTGAGGCGGATTGACATTATTTCTACAACAAGTACGAAGAGGAGAGCTGATAATGGGCAGCCTTGTTTAACACCTCTGTTTATTGAGAATTCCGCTGAAATGTGGTTATTGTTTTTAATGTATGCAATTGGTTCCGTGTACAGGGTTTTAATATAGTCTATAAATATGTCACTAAAGTTGAAGGTCTTCAGGGTTTTGAAAATAAAGTTCCATTCGACCGTATCAAAAGCCTTCTGAAAGTCCAAAAAGATTAATACTCCTGGCTTTTTATACCTTTCAGCGTGTGTTCTAACGTCTTCGATAAGGCGTATATTTTGGCCAATAAAACGTTTTTTAACGAACCCAGTTTGGTCAGTGTTGACTATTTTACTCAAGACCTTGTGTATGCGGTTGCTCAGGCAGAATGATAGTATTTTGTAATCCACGTTACATAAGCTTATTGGTCTGTAGTTTCTTATATCTTCTCGGTTTCCTTTTTTAAAAATTAGCGAAATAGTGGATGACCTTTGAGACCTAGACAGATGTCCGTCTTTTAGACAATCGTTAAATAAATTAACAAGGAAGTGGCCGATATGCGGCCACAAAGCTTGATAGAATTCGCTGGTTAAACCGTCGTTTCCAGGTGATTTGTTTTTCTTTAAGTTTCTTTTGATCACCTCGTCACATTCTGGTTTTGATATTTCGTTGCTCATTTTACATTTTTCTTCTTCGGAAAGTTTCTTTGTCACTTTTGTTTCATTAATATATTCAGTAACATTTACGTCTGCTTGTGCGTGTGACGCATATAGCCCCTCATAAAAGCGCCGGGCCTCAGAGAGTATTTCTCTGTCAGACTTTACTTTTCCTTGATCAGTGTTGAGACTGCTGATAGCATTAAATGTTTGCCTTCGTTCCTCAAGTCTGAGAAAGTAGGAAGTGTTTCTTTCTCCCTTCTCTATCCACTCGGCTTTGGCTCTTATTTGGGCCCCGCGGGCGTCTTTTAAATACAAGTTATCATATTTCTGTTTCATATCTCTACTACTTTTTAACAGGTCTGAGTTAATGGGATCCAACTTAAGTTTTTCCTCTAATTTTAGGATTTCTCTTTCTACTAAAACCTTTTCTGAATTACTTCTTTGGGATTTTCTTATACCAAATTTGATTGAAAATTCTTTAATGCGGATCTTAAATAAGTCCCATATGTCTCTTGCTTTAGTTACATTTGAATACTCGGAAAGGGTCTCATCAAATAGTGTCTTAACATGGTCTACATATTCGTGGTTGTCTAATAGTGCATTGTTAAGTTTCCAATAACCTTTTCCTCTTTTGTTAATGTTCTTCCGAAATTTTACAATAAGTGCTCTATGGTCTGGAACGGGCGCTAGATTGACTTTTATATCGTCAACGCATGGGGAAAGGTTTGTACCAGCCAAGATATAGTCTATTCGACTCTTGGTGTAGGTTGGGGCATGACCGAAATATGTATAACCCGGGTCATCTCGGTTTCTAGCGCGCCAGAGATCCTTCAAGTTACAAGAATCTATCAGTTTCGACAAGTGCTTGCTACATGCTTCAACTTTACTAGATGAACGATCTTTTGCAGAGAGCGTAGAGTTTAAGTCACCGCATACTATGAGATTAACATCAGTCAGGCTATATTGTTTAACCCATTTCAAAGATCTTTTGAAGAATTCAATTCTGGCCTTAATGTTGTTCGGAGCATATAGATTAACCACTGTATATACATCTCCCTTTAACCTCAGGTTAATTAGTAGCCTCCTGCCGTCACTGGACTCATGTCTGTTAATTACTCGAAAATCTGGCTGTTTACTTAGCAGGATAGAGACGCCTCTAGAATGAGCTGAATTAGTGACACAGTGAAATTGTGCTCCTTGCCATACACGATGTACACGTTCATTAATCTCACTTAAGTTTCCTTCGGTGATAAATGTTTCCTGAATACACATGACGTCAATGTGATTGTCAATCGCGTATTGCATAACAGTTCGTAATTTGCTTGAGTTCCGTACCCCTCTAACATTAAGGGACATTACATTAAGATTTACCACTTTGCTGTCATCATTCACGCATGTACTTGCGACGGCCATGTTATTGGTGATAGTTTTGGGATGACACATGTTTTTTAGTTTTTTCCTTTTACCGTTTTAGGCGTATTTCTTACCAATCACAATACCGGGATTGGGTTCCGAGGTGTATTGCAGCAGGGGTAGTCGCGTGTCGTTAGTCCTTGGACGGTTCCGTGGTCTTCGGGAGGATGTATCGGATTGAAGGCATGGACAGTATCCTAGGGCGGTTGGCTGTTGTCGGTGCGGTTGTCTGCATCGCGAGAGGTATCCCCTCTCTGGACTTTGGGCGGGTTGTCTTTGGTCGGGGTACTCTCAGTCTCTTTGCGTTTGATGCTCTGAGACCGGTTCTCAGTGCGTCTCCCCGGTTCACTGTGCGTCCTCTGGGAAGACCTCGTGAAGTCTGCTATCGAGGGTTGTCTGTCCTGTCGTATACGTCGGGAGACAGTGCGTCCCCGTTCGTCAACATCTTGATGGTGTTTGTCTGGTTGTTCTGGTGTTTTGGATCTAGTGAGTCCGTCTACTTCTGTTGATGGCGGTATTCCTGCCGCATCCTTGCGGATATCCATCAGGATCTTGCCAAGGTTGTTTTGTCCGGGCCAGAATTTCGGTTGGGTTCTGCAGGTTAGGTCAGCGTTTAGGCCAGTTCCCCAGAGTCGGTTCCGGCTGCCTTCGGCAATGAATTCTTTGCTGTCTCTCAGGCTTTCACGGAATGGTTTGCATTGTTTCACTTTGAGCAGAAGGAGGGTTTTCATTAATTCAATGTCCGATTCTCTGTTTAAGTCTTTCGGTAGTTGCTGGCCCAATTTATAGGCTTCTCCTGCATGGCGAGATTCGAGAATTTCTTCCGCGATGTCCTGCTTTCCGTCGAGCGACGCCCGTTTCCATTGATAGGCTTGTTCGACACTGTGGAAGGTCTTCCCGAAGGCTTCGATATTGCATGAAAAGAAGTTTGACATCGGCGAAAGGTGTCCGCTGAAAGCCGTGACATTGTCGGCGGTGTTTTTAGCGGGACAAGCGTCCGCGCCTGCCTTGTGACCCGCTCCGTCGCACGCTCTACATCTGTCAGAGAACTGGCCGTCGTGGAATATCCGGCATCTCATGTCCACGATGTAGGCACTGCGGTTCAATACGGGACTGACGGGGGCTTTCGCATAGAAGTACCGATCTCCGTTCTTATAGTTGGTTAGTTTTCCATTTTGGTCTCTTTCTTTGGAGTATTTCACGTTGCTTCGCAGCTCCACCCCTTTGGCTTCCATGTATTTGTTGATTTCATCGTTTGATACTGAAAGCGGTAAGTCTTTCACTGTGATTTTTTCGGCCTTTTCTTCGGGGTTGTTTATGCGGGTCACTGCGGGGTTCTGCTCATATAACGGTACTTGCACCGTGGTAATTAGCAGGTTTCTTCGCAGGATCAACTCTAGCCTGGCGGCTCGGGATGTCAAGTATATGCGCCATATTCCACGTATGTTTTGGGCTCCGTCGATATTCCTTGCTCCTATGACTCGCTCGACAGCTCTGCAGACATCGAGCGAGGCGAGCTGTGTATTGTTTGTTTCGACGTAATCCACATAATCCGACTGCTTGAAGAAGACCGGCTCCACCCGTTCAGCTTGAGCGGTTACGTGCTCAACGGCAGTCGAGGTTTCTCCCATGATCGTGTCGGTTTTCGAAGTGAAACAAAATGTTTCCCTTTTCAGGTGCGAACAGTAACGTCCAAACTGGTGCAAAAACGCAAAAAGCAATCCAAATAAGTGCAGTTCGTCAGAAATGGTGTATCCACTGTTTGCAGTGGATGTTCATATGTTATATTTACACAGTTTGCAGAGCAGCTCTATCTGTAGATAGGGCGAATCGTCCAGGAAAGTCAGAGCTTCCAAGTGCGTGGCCTTTCTATCTGACTCTCTATGACGTAGAAACAAAACAAAGCGCTCACAGACCGGCTGGTGTCCCCCCCCCCTCTCGCTGGGACTGAGCACGCTGATCCCCACACGCTGGCACAAAGCGCTCACAGACCGGCTGGTGTCCCCCCCCCCTCTCGCTGGGACTGAGCACTCTGATCCCCCCACGCTGGCACAAAGCGCTGACAGACCGGCTGGTGTCCCCCCCCCCTCCCCCTCTCGCTGGGATTGAGCACGCTGATCCCCCCACGCTGGCACAAAGCGCTGACAGGCCGGCTGGGTTCCCCCCCCCCTCTCGCTGGGACTGAGCACGCTGATCCCCCCACGCTGGCACAAAGCGCTCACAGACCCACGGGTCTCGCTCCCTCCCCAAGTGCCCCCCCCCCCATGCACTGAGCACTGACAGGCCTGCTGATCTCACCCCCCCCCCGCTGGCCTCACCCCTCCCGTTTGTCTTATTACCCCGTTAGGTGTCGTGTCTTCCCTGTTGTGTCCCCATCACTGTTGACATGCCAGTGGCTTTGCTCGCATTAACACCTGGTTGGGTATGATGAGTCAGGAGAGCTGGATCACAAGGGCGAGTAACCCTCAGTGAAACCCAGTTGATACCAGCCACCTAGCTTTAAAAAAAATGCCGTGGAGAACCCCTGGTTGTGGGGTGCCCGCCGGCCGTGAAGAACCGCTGGTGGTGGGGTGCCCGCAGGCCGTGGAGAACCCCTGGTTGTGGGGTGCTCGCAGGCCATGGAGAACCCCTGGTTGTTGGGTGCCCGCAGGCCGTGGAGAACCCCGGGTTGTGGAGTGCCCGCAGGCCGTGGAGAGCCCCGGGTTGTGGGGTGCCCGCAGGCCGTGGAGAACCCGTGGTTGTGTGGTGCCCGCAGGCGGTGGAGAACCCCTGGTTGTGGGGTGCCCGCCGGCCGTGAAGAACCGCTGGTGGTGGGGTGCCCGCAGGCCGTGGAGAACCCCTGGTTGTGGGGTGCCCGCAGGCCGTGGAGAACCCCTGGTTGTTGGGTGCCCGCAGGCCGTGGAGAACCCCGGGTTGTAGAGTGCCCGCAGGCCGTGGAGAGCCCCGGGTTGTGGGGTGCCCGCAGGCCGTGGAGAACCCGTGGTTGTGGGGTGCCCGCAGGCGGTGGAGAACCCCTGGTTGTGGGGTGCCCGCAGGCCGTGGAGAGCCCCGGGTTGTGGGGTGCCCGCAGGCCGTAGAGAACCCGTGCTTGTGGGGTGTCCGCATGCGGTGGAGAACCCCTGGTTGTGGGGTGCCCGCAGGCGGTGGAGAACCCCTGGTTCTGGGGTGCCTGCAAGGCCGTGGAGAACCCGTGGTTGTGGGGTGTCCGCAGGCCGTGGAGAACCCCTGGTTGTGGAGTGCCCGCAGGCCGTGGAGAGCCCCGGGTTGTGGGGTGCCCGCAGGCCGTGGAGAACCCGTGGTTGTGGGGTGCCCGCAGGCGGTGGAGAACCCCTGGTTGTGGGGTGCCCGCAGGCCGTGGAGAACCCCTGGTTGTGGGGTGCCTGCAAGGCAGTGGAGAACCCGTGGTTGTGGGGTGCCCGCAGGCCGTGGAAAACCCCTGGTTGTGGGGTGCCCGCAGGCCGTGGAGAACCCCTGGTTGTGGGGTGCCCGCAGGCCGTGGAGAATCCCTGGTTGTGGGGTGCCCGCAGGACGTGGAGAACCGCTGGTGGTGGGGTGCCCGCAGGCTGTGGAGAACCCCGGGTTGTGGAGTGCCCGCAGGCCGTGGGGAACCCCTTGTGGTGGGGTGCCCGCAGGCTGTGGAGAACCCCTGGTTGTGGAGTGCCCGCAGGCCGTGGAGAACCCCTTGTGGTGGGGTGCCCGCAGGCCGTGGAGAACCCCTGGGTGTGGTTGACAGGATCTGCCAGATTTCCGCGTGCTTGCCATCTCATTCAGCGGCCGTCGTTATCAAATGATCTGTCAGCCGAGCCGCGGCCTCCCCTGCCCACCTGCCTGTGTGCATCTCGCGGTGCGGCGGACCAGAGATCCCGCAGGAGGGGGGCTCATATCAAAATAAATCCTACCTGATATATGATGCAGGGCGGCGAGGAGCGTAGGGAGTAACTCTGGCAGCAGTGCTCGAGCGACCTTGACCCCTTGTGAAGAGTATTTGCTTACGTCCCGAGGCTGGTGGCTCCCTCTCTGGCCCTGCCTCCTAATTCTGCTGGCATACACCGCCAGCGTGTCTCGTCGCTAAGTATAAACGGACTGGGGATGGAAATGGCATCACTTGGCATGTAACAAGGTTATAAAGTAACAGTGGTGCAACAGGATTGAAATGGGCCAAATGATCTGCACTTGGGGCTCTATTTTGGGGCATAGATATGGAGCATATACTTTTGGTCAGTTAATTCAGATATGGAAATGGGCTTGCTTGATTGCCTTTTGGCCGTAACCTGCCCCACTTTCTTGCAGTACCATCTCAGTGCCCCAGTCACCTGGTATGTGAGACGTTTGGTGTGTCCAGACCAGACAAACTGCTAAGTTTCGCATTCAAATCTGGGGCGGCCTCGATAGCTCAGTGATTAGAGCGCTCGCCTTGAGTGCTTTAGCCACATAAGAGCCTAACGGCACGTGGATCTGCTATCCCACAAGGCGTCCTGCAGGGCACCAGAATGAAGGACGAGGCTCATGCGTACATGAGTGCATGCAGTGAAGCGATGGTGGCAACTGGCAGCCAGCGCAGCACGCCAGGATGCCCCCCTCCCCTTTCCCCCCCTCCCTCCATACTGCCGCTGCCGGAGTCACCATACCAATTGGTTACTATCAATGTTATGGTGGTGATTTACTTTGCCCAGGTCACATCGTTTGTAAAACTAGAATTATATTATGATCTTCTTGGGCACAGTCTACAAACTGGGCCGTTTTTCTGCTGGCCTTTGGCGGCTACGCCCAAACTGCCTTCTCTGGGGTCAGTGATGGCGGCCTGACGTCCCCCTCACCCTTTGGCGGCTACGCCCAAACTGCCTTCTCTGGGGTCAGTGATGGCGGCCTGACGTCCCCCTCACCCTTTGGCGGCCTACTTCCACACTGCCTCCTCTGGGGTCAGTGATGGCGGCCTGACGTCCCCCTCACCCTTTGGCCGCCTACTTCCACACTGCCTTCTCTGGGGTCAGTGATGGCGGCCTGACGTCCCCCTCACCCTTTGGCCGCCTACTTCCACACTGCCTCCTCTGGGGTCAGTGATGGCCTGACGTCCCCCTCACCCTTTGGCCGCCTACTTCCACACTGCCTCCTCTGGGGTCAGTGATGGCGGCCTGACGTCCCCCTCACCCTTTGGCCGCCTACTTCCACACTGCCTTCTCTGGGGTCAGTGATGGCCTGACGTCCCCCTCACCCTTTGGCCGCCTACTTCCACACTGCCTCCTCTGGGGTCAGTGATGGCGGCCTGACGTCCCCCTCACCCTTTGGCCGCCTACTTCCACACTGCCTCCTCTGGGGTCAGTGATGGCCTGACGTCCCCCTCACCCTTTGGCCGCCTACTTCCACACTGCCTCCTCTGGGGTCAGTGATGGCGGCCTGACGTCCCCCTCACCCTTTGGCCGCCTACTTCCACACTGCCTTCTCTGGGGTCAGTGATGGCCTGACGTCCCCCTCACCCTTTGGCCGCCTACTTCCACACTGCCTCCTCTGGGGTCAGTGATGGCCTGACGTCCCCCTCACCCTTTGGCCGCCTACTTCCACACTGCCTCCTCTGGGGTCAGTGATGGCGGCCTGACGTCACCCTCACCCTTTGGCGGCCTACTTCCACACTGCCTCCTCTGGGGTCAGTGATGGCGGCCTGACGTCCCCCTCTCCCTTCGGCCGCCTACTTCCACACTGCCTCCTCTGGGGTCAGTGATGGCGGCCTGACGTCCCCCTCTACCTTTGGCCGCCTACTTCCACACTGCCTCCTCTGGGGTCAGTGATGGCCTGACGTCCCCCTCTCCCTTTGGCCGCCTACTTCAACACTGCCTCCTCTGGGGTCAGTGATGGCGGCCTCACGTCCCCCTCTCCCTTTGGCCGCCTACTTCCACACTGCCTCCTCTGGGGTCAGTGATGGCGGCCTGACGTCCCCCTCACCCTTTGGCGGCCTACTTCCACACTGCCTCCTCTGGGGTCAGTGATGGCGGCCTGACGTCCCCCTCTCCCTTTGGCCGCCTACTTCCACACTGCCTTCTCTGGGGTCAGTGATGGCGGCCTGACGTCCCCCTCACCCTTTGGCGGCCTACTTCCACACTGCCTCCTCTGGGGTCAGTGATGGCGGCCTGACGTCCCCCTCACCCTTTGGCCGCCTACTTCCACACTGCCTTCTCTGGGGTCAGTGATGGCCTGACGTCCCCCTCACCCTTTGGCCGCCTACTTCCACACTGCCTCCTCTGGGGTCAGTGATGGCCTGACGTCCCCCTCACCCTTTGGCCGCCTACTTCCACACTGCCTCCTCTGGGGTCAGTGATGGCGGCCTGACGTCCCCCTCTCCCTTCGGCCGCCTACTTCCACACTGCCTCCTCTGGGGTCAGTGATGGCGGCCTGACGTCCCCCTCTCCCTTTGGCCGCCTACTTCCACACTGCCTCCTCTGGGGTCAGTGATGGCGGCCTGACGTCCCCCTCTCCCTTTGGCCGCCTACTTCAACACTGCCTCCTCTGGGGTCAGTGATGGCGGCCTCACGTCCCCCTCTCCCTTTGGCCGCCTACTTCCACACTGCCTCCTCTGGGGTCAGTGATGGCGGCCTGACGTCCCCCTCACCCTTTGGCCGCCTACTTCCACACTGCCTCCTCTGGGGTCAGTGATGGCGGCCTGACGTCCCCCTCACCCTTTCGCCGCCTACTTCCACACTACCTCCTCTGGGGTCAGTGATGGCGGCCTGACGTCCCCCTCACCCTTTGGCCGCCTACTTCCACACTGCCTCCTCTGGGGTCAGTGATGGCGGCCTGACGTCACCCTCACCCTTTGGCGGCCTACTTCCACACTGCCTCCTCTGGGGTCAGTGATGGCGGCCTGACGTCCCCCTCACCCTTTGGCGGCCTACTTCCACACTGCCTCCTCTGGGGTCAGTGATGGCGGCCTGACGTGCCCCTCACCCTTTGGCCGCCTACTTCCACACTGCCTCCTCTGGGGTCAGTGATGGCGGCCTGACGTCCCCCTCACCCTTTGGCCGCCTACTTCCACACTGCCTCCTCTGGGGTCAGTGATGGCGGCCTGACGTGCCCCTCACCCTTTGGCCGCCTACTTCCACACTGCCTCCTCTGGGGTCAGTGATGGCGGCCTGACGTGCCCCTCCCCCTTTGGCCGCCTACTTCCACACTGCCTCCTCTGGGGTCAGTGATGGCGGCCTGACGTCACCCTCACCCTTTGGCGGCCTACTTCCACACTGCCTCCTCTGGGGTCAGTGATGGCGGCCTGACGTCCCCCTCACCCTTTGGCGGCCTACTTCCACACTGCCTCCTCTGGGGTCAGTGATGGCGGCCTGACGTCCCCCTCTCCCTTTGGCCGCCTACTTCCACACTGCCTCCTCTGGGGTCAGTGATGGCCTGACGTCCCCCTCACCCTTTGGCCGCCTGCTTCCACACTGCCTCCTCTGGGGTCAGTGATGGCGGCCTGACGTGCCCCTCACCCTTTGGCCGCCTACTTCCACACTGCCTCCTCTGGGGTCAGTGATGGCGGCCTGACGTGCCCCTCACCCTTTGGCCGCCTACTTCCACACTGCCTCCTCTGGGGTCAGTGATGGCGGCCTGACGTCACCCTCACCCTTTGGCGGCCTACTTCCACACTGCCTCCTCTGGGGTCAGTGATGGCCTGACGTCCCCCTCACCCTTTGGCGGCCTACTTCCACACTGCCTCCTCTGGGGTCAGTGATGGCGGCCTGACGTCCCCCTCTCCCTTTGGCCGCCTACTTCCACACTGCCTCCTCTGGGGTCAGTGATGGCCTGACGTCCCCCTCACCCTTTGGCCGCCTGCTTCCACACTGCCTCCTCTGGGGTCAGTGATGGCGGCCTGACGTGCCCCTCTCCTGGACAACGCGCACTGTCTACAACATGGAACTCATGGCCTGAGATGTTAGCACGCGACCGGTAATCCTTAATGAGGATACTGCTGCCGCACCATGGTAACCACCACTCCGGCATGGTGTGTGTGTTAGGGGGGGGGGGGGGGGCGGGTGCCGAATGGCAGGCCATCCCGCCGAGCCACACTCAGCCACTGTTGCCGCCTGCTGGCTTGGCTCTGTGATGAGAACTATAAAATGTGACCATCCGTCATGTGCCGAGGTGCCGACTGGCGGCCAAAAATGTGTGTGTGTGTGTGGGTGGGTGGGGGGGGGGGTGGGCGCCGGATGCGCCGTGTTATTCCAGACCGCTGGTGGTGTGAGCCTCACCAGATCCCGCCAGCAATCCCGTCATCTCTGGCCGCCCCCCTCCAGTGGTACAGGTGCTCTTACCCCCGCCCCCTCCACTGGTAACTTCACCCCCGCCCCCCTCCACTGGTACAGGTGCTCTCACCCCCGCCCCCTCCACTGGTACCCTCACCCCCGCCCCCCCTCCACTGGTACAGGTGCTCTCACCCCGTCCCCTACACTGGTACCCTCACCCCCGCCCCCTCCACTGGTACAGGTGCTCTCACCCCGTCCCCTCCACTGGTACAGGTGCTCTCACCCCGTCCCCTACACTGGTACCCTCACCCCCGCCCCCTCCACTGGTACAGGTGCTCTCACCCGTCCCCTACACTGGTACAGGTGCTGTCACCCCCGCCCCCTCCACTGGTACAGGTGCTCTCACCCCCGCCCCCTCCACTGGTACAGGTGCTCTCACCCCCGCCCCCTCCACTGGTACAGGTGCTCTCACCCCCGCCCCCTCCACTGGTACCGGTGCTCTCACCCCCGCCCCTCCACTGGTACAGGTGCTCTCACCCCCGCCCCCCTCCACTGGTACAGGTGCTCTCACCCCGTCCCCTACACTGGTACAGGTGCTCTCACCCCCGCCCCCTCCACTGGTACATGTGCTCTCACCCCCGCCCCCTCCACTGGTACAGGTGCTCTCACCCCCGCCCCCTCCACTGGTACAGGTGCTCTCACCCCCGCCCCCCTCCACTGGTACAGGTGCTCTCACCCCGTCCCCTCCACTGGTACAGGTGCTCTCACCCCCGCCCCTTCCACTGGTACAGGTGCTCTCACCCCGTCCCCTCCACTGGTACAGGTGCTCTCACCCCCGCCCCCTCCACTGGTACCCTCACCCCCGCCCCCCTCCACTGGTACAGGTGCTCTCACCCCGTCCCCTACACTGGTACAGGTGCTCTCACCCCCCGCCCCCTCCACTGGTACAGGTGCTCTCACCCCGTCCCCTACACTGGTACAGGTGCTCTCACCCCTGCCCCCCTCCACTGGTACAGGTGCTCTCACCCCGCCCCCTCCACTGGTACAGGTGCTCTCACCCCCGCCCCCTCCACTGGTACAGGTGCTCTCACCCCCGCCCCCTACACTGGTACAGGTGCTCTCACCCCCGCCCCTCCACTGGTACAGGTGCTCTCACCCCGCCCCCTCCACTGGTACAGGTGCTCTCACCCCCGCCCCCTCCACTGGTACAGGTGCTCTCACCCCCGCCCCCTACACTGGTACAGGTGCTCTCACCCCGGCCCCTACACTGGTACAGGTGCTCTCACCCCCGCCCCCTCCACTGGTACAGGTGCTTTCACCCCCGCCCCCTCCACTGGTACAGGTGCTCTCACCCCCGCCCCCTCCACTGGTACAGGTGCTCTCACCCCGCCCCCTCCACTGGTACAGGTGCTCTCACCCCCGCCCCCTACACTGGTACAGGTGCTCTCACCCCCGCCCCCTCCACTGGTACAGGTGCTCTCACCCCGTCCCCTACACTGGTACAGGTGCTCTCACCCCCGCCCCCTCCACTGGTACAGGTGCTCTCACCCCGCCCCCTCCACTGGTACAGGTGCTCTCACCCCCGCCCCCTCCACTGGTACAGGTGCTCTCACCCCCGCCCCCTCCACTGGTACAGGTGCTCTCACCCCCGCCCCCTACACTGGTACAGGTGCTCTCACCCCCGCCCCCTCCACTGGTACAGGTGCTCTCACCCCGTCCCCTACACTGGTACAGGTGCTCTCACCCCGTCCCCTACACTGGTACAGGTGCTCTCACCCCCGCCCCCTCCACTGGTACAGGTGCTCTCACCCCCGCCCCCTCCACTGGTACAGGTGCTCTCACCCCGTCCCCTACACTGGTACCCCCGTCCCCTACACCCCTAACTCCCGCCCCCCTCCAATGGTACCCTTTACAGGCGCTCTCCGCTACTCAGCTTACGCCAGTTTCTTTGTTATCGACTGTTTGAGCGTTGCCTGTACATATCGGCTCGTTCAGTCCGTGCAGCCTTGTTAGTGCTGCCTTCACCCCCCCCACCCCCCAGTACATGCCAGATATTACATTGTGCTAGCGGCGCGTAGTACTAAATAAAACCGTGATACTTTTCCAAGACATAAAATGGCAATTATGCCCCCCTCCTCTCTTTCTGTTGTGTAACTACAGTCTAAGGTGGGGAATTCGGTACCAATGCAGCGAGCGGCGGCGGCCGGAGTGGCGGAGTGCCAGAGGCCGGGATGAAACCACATTTCGTTTGATCCCGGGAACCACACTTTGTATGGTCGGTAACCACACTTTGCATGGTCGGTAACGATACTTTGTATGGTCGGTAACGATACTTTGTATGGTCGAGAACCACACTTTGTAAGATCCAGGGAACCACACTTTGTATGGTCTCGGGAACCACACTTTGTATGGTCGCGGGAACCACACTTTGTATCGTCGCGAGAACCAAACTTTGTATGGTCCCGGGAACCACACTTTATACGGTCCCGGGAACCACACTCTGTATGGTCGCGGGAATCACACTTTGTATGGTGCCGGGAACCACATTGTGTATGGTCCCGGGAACCACAATTTGTAAGGTCCCGGGAACCACACTTTGTATGGTCCCGAGAACCACACTTTGTATGGTCGCGAGAACCAAACTTTGTATGGTCCCGGGAACCACACTTTGTATGGTCGCGAGAACCAAACTTTGTAAGGTCCCGGGAACCACACTTTGTATGGTCGCGAAAACCAAACTTTGTATGGTCCCGGGAACCACACTTTGTTTGGTCCCGGGAACCACACTTTGTATGGTCCCGGGAACCACAATTTGTAAGGTCCCGGGAACCAAACTTTGTATGGTCCCGGGAAGCAAACGTATGGTCCCGGGAACCAAACTTTGTAAGGTCCCGGAAACCACACTTTGTATGGTCCCGGGAACCACACTTCGTAAGGTCCCGGGAACCACACTTTGTAAGGTCCCGGGAACCAAACTTTGTATGGTCCCGGGAACCAAACTTTGAATGGTCCCGGGAACCAAACTTTGTAAGGTCCCGGAAACCACACTTTGTATGGTCCCGGGAACCACACTTCGTAAGGTCCCGGGAACCAAACTTTGTATGGTCCCGGGAACCAAACTTTGTATGGTCCCGGAAACCACACTTTGTATTGTCCCGGGAACCACACTTCGTAAGGTACCGGGAACCACACTTTGTAAGGTCCCGGGAACCAAACTCTGTATGATCCCGGGAACCAAACTTTGTATGGTCCCCGGAATGAAACTTAGTAAAGTCCCGGAAACCACACTTTGTGAGGTCCCGGGAACCACACTTTGTAAGATCCCGGAAACCACACTTTGTATGGTCCCGGGAACCAAACTTTCTAAGCTCCCGGGAACCATATTTGTAAGGTCCCGGTAAGCACACTGTGTATGGTCGCGGTCAGTGCCAGTGTCGCTGCGGAAGGTGCGCTGACCGCCACCTCTCCTCTCAGTGTCTCTCCCGTCACGCAGCAGTCTATGTGGGTCCACAATTACTCCTTCGCTTCCATGGCAACGATGACGACGCTTGTATTACATTGCGGCGCCGCCGAATTGTCTTACTTTGGGATGTGTTTCTGGCCTGCGTTGCTATAGCAATGACCCTGTGTTGCCCAGGTGATGTCGCGGTCCCGGGAGGAGGAGCCCTATGGCTGGTGGCACGCCAAGATCAAGATGATGAAGGGGGAGTTTGCCGTGGTCGAGTATATAGGATGGGACTCCACTTATAGCGAAATTGTGCAGATCGACCGAGTTAGACCACATAACAAAAAGTAAGTGACCTTTTGTGTTCCCCTTAACATTTAATTCTATGGTGGCTAATGACTTGGTTAAGCGAAAGCAAAGACACTTCAGCCCTATTCACGACGAAAGTATAGGTTGCAATCTTGTATAATAGTATGGGTTTATTAGCCTAGCCTATGGCGGTGCCCGCTCATTGGTCGCTGGTGGTGTGTGGTTTGTGACCTGCTTGCCCTCAGCCCCGGGATGATGAGTCCTATACTGACGGAAAATGCGCTGCTCATCTGTATATTTCTCTTTTCAGCTCCCCTATAACGTCAACCACATTTCACAAATTCTCCATAGACGTGCCGTCGGATCTGAAGGAACTGTGAGTGACCAGCCTGGGTCAGCAGGGCGTGGCTTAGTGGTGTAGTCATGTTCATAGAGGCTTCAGGTTGAGAAGTTTCACTTTTTTCACAGTACAACGTCAATTGCTATAGGCGTGGGGAAGGGAAGGGGAGGGTAAGGGGGGGGGGGTGGTCACAAGCCCCTGTCGCCAAGGACCGCAGTGAGACACAATGTGGTCCGTGGACCGTGATAAAACCCCGCCATCTTACCTTATCGCCTAGGCTCCCGCCACAATGTGTGTGTTATGAAGCTGTTGAGATATCTGGCAGGTTCCGCCCACCACTCACAGTGCGCGGCCCCCGGTAAGGACGTGCCGTTGTGGTGACCGGGTGGCGGCGGCGGCGGCGGGGTGGCGGCGGTGGCGGGGGCGGCGGGGTGGGTGGCGGCGGCGGGATGGGCGGCTTAGTATGGGTTGTGATTATAGCTTGCGGCGGGGTTTGTTGACTGAAGACGGGGCTGTTGACCTAGCAGGGTGCGGTCGACCATTCCGCCACCAGAGATGTAATCTCCATACACTATATCTGTAGTTAGTGGTGGTCCATATTTGATAACTATGGCGCTTTGTGAGGGGCAAAGGTCCATTTATGTAACTAGTAGTACAACCCCCAACTACTACAGCATATTAGTCTATTAGTGCATTACAATATATCGATAGCGTAGTTCTCGTCTGAGCAAAAGGACATTTCCATGCAAAGCTCTTTCTGTTAGGCATGCCAGCCTGGCATATATGTCAGTGGGGTCCCTTGCATGTTGTAAATGGCCATTTGGCCTCTCTGTGCGGAGGTAATGTAGCGAGGTGTGCTTTCTGTCCCCAGCTGTGAGGAAGATGCTAACCACAAGGACTTCAAGAAGGCGTGCGGCGCGGCGCTCATACAGTACAACTCGGAGCAGAGCTGTCTCCTCGTCCTGGTACGTGTGTGCCAGGGCCTCCCCCACCACCCAGCGCCTCCCCCACCACCCAGCGCCTCCCCCATCACCCCAGGGCCTTCCCCACAAACCAGGGCCTCCCCCAGCACCCCAGGGCCTCCCCTGCCACCCCAGCGCCCCCCACCACCCCAGGGCCTCCCCCACCACCTCAGGGCCTCCCCTGCCACCCCGGCCACCCCAGGGCCTCCCCCACCACCCCGGCCACCCCAGGGCCTCCCCCACCACCCCAGCGCCTCCCCCACCACCCCAGGGCCTCCCCCACCACCCCAGGGCCTCGCCCACCACCCAGGGCCTCCCCCACCGCCTCAGGGCCTCCCCACCACCCCAGGGCTTTCCCTGCCACCCCGGCCACCCCAGGGCTTTCCCTGCCACCCCCACCGCCCCAGGGCCTCCCCCACCACCCCAGGGCCTCGCCCACCACCCAGGGCCTCCCCCACCACCCCAGGGCCTCCCCAGCCACCCCAGGGCCTCCCCCACCTACCCCAGCGCCCCAAGGCCTCCCCCACCACCCCAGGGCCTCCCCAGCCACCCCAGGGCCTCACCCACCTACCCCACCGCCCCAGGGCCTCCCCCACCACCCCCAGCCACCCTAGGGCCTCCCCCACCACCAAGGGCCTCACCCAACACCCACGGCCTCCTCCACCACCCCAAGCCACCCCAGGGCCTCCCCCACCACCAAGGGCCTCACCCAACACCCACGGCCTCCTCCACCACCCCAAGCCACCCCAGGGCCTCCCCCACCACCCAGGGCCTCCCCCACCACTCCAGTGCCTCCCCCACCACCCCAGGGCCTTCCCCATCACCCCCAGCCACCCCAGAGCCTCTCCCCTGACCCAGGGCCTCCCCCACCATACAGGGCCTCCCCCACCACCCCAGTGCCTGCCCCACCACCCCAGGGCCTCACCCACCACCCCCAGCCACCTCTGGGCGCCCCCACCACCCCAGAGCCTACCCCGCCATCCCGGCCACCCTAGGGCCTCCCCCACAACCCCAGTGCCTCCCCCACCACCCCAATGCCTCCCCCTGGTGTCAGTGTACGACCTGGTGTCAGTGTACGACCTTGTGTCAGTGTACGACCTGGTGTCAGTGTACGACCTGGTGTCAGTGTACGACTTGGTGTCAGTGTACGGTACGACCTGATGTCAATGTACGACCTGATGTCAGTGTACGGTACGACCTTGTGTCAGTGTACGACCTGGTGTCAGTGTACGGCCTGATGTCAGTGTACGGTACGACCTGGTGTCAGTGTACGACCTGGTGTCTGTGTACGGTACGACCTGATGTCAGTGTACGGCCTGATGTCAGTGTACGGTACGACCTGGTGTCAGTGTACGGTACGACCTGGTGTCAGTGTACGGTACGACCTGGTGTCAGTGTACGACTTGGTGTCAGTGTACGACCTGGTGTCAGTGTACGGTACGACCTGATGTCAGTATACGGTACGACCTGGTGTCAGTGTACGACCTGGTGTCTGTGTACGGTACGACCTGGTGTCAGTGTACGACCTGATGTCAGTGTACGGTACGACCTGGTGTCAGTGTACGGTACGACCTGGTGTCAGTGTACGACCTGGTGTCAGTGTACGGTACGACCTGATGTCAGTGTACGGTACGACCTGATGTCAGTGTACGACCTGGTGTCAGTGTACGGTACGACCTGATGTCAGTGTACGGTACGACCTTGTGTCAGTGTACTGCCTGGTGTCAGTGTACAACCTGGTGTCAGTGTACGGCCTGATGTCAGTGTACGGTACGACCTGGTGTCAGTGTACGACCTGGTGTCTGTGTACGGTACGACCTGGTGTCAGTGTACGACCTGGTGTCAGTGTACGACCTGGTGTCAGTGTACGGCCTGGTATCAGTGTACGACCTGGTGTCTGTGTACGGTACGACCTGATGTCAGTGTACGACCTGGTGTCAGTGTACGACCTGGTGTCAGTGTACGACCTGATGTCAGTGTACAACCTTGTGTCAGTGTACGACCTGGTGTCCGTGTACGACCTGGTGTCAGTGTACGACCTGATGTCAGTGTACAACCTTGTGTCAGTGTACGACCTGGTGTCCGTGTACGACCTGGTGTCAGTGTACGACCTGGTGTCAGTGTACGACCTGGTGTCTGTGTACGACCTGGTGTCAGTGTACGACCTGGTGTCAGTGTACGGTACGACCTGGTGTCAGTGTACGACCTGGTGTCAGTGTACGACCTGGTGTCAGTGTACGGCCTGCTGTCAGTGTACGGTACGACCTGGTGTCAGTGTACGACCTGATGTCAGTGTACGGCCTGGTGTCAGTGTACGGCCTGGTGTCAGTGTACGGTACGACCTGGTGTCAGTGTACGACCTGATGTCAGTGTACGTCCTGGTGTCAGTGTACGGCCTGGTGTCAGTGTACCGTACGACCTGGTGTCAGTGTGCGGTACGACCTGATGTCAGTGTACGACCAGGTGTCAGTGTACGATCTTGTGTCAGTGTACGGTACGACCTGGTGTCAGTGTACGGTACGACCTGGTGTCAGTGTACGGTACGACCTGGTGTCAGTGTACGACCTGGTGTCAGTGTACGACCTGGTGTCAGTGTACGGTACGACCTGATGTCAGTGTACGGTACGACCTGGTGTCAGTGTACGACCTGGTGTCAGTGTACGGTACGACCTGGTGTCAGTGTACGACCTGGTGTCAGTGTACGGTACGACCTGATGTCAGTGTACGGTACGACCTGGTGTCAGTGTACGACCTGGTGTCAGTGTACGGTACGACCTGATGTCAGTGTACGGTACGACCTGGTGTCAGTGTACGGT
The DNA here is from genome assembly GCA_964019135.1 of Arenicola marina. NCBI lineage: Eukaryota > Metazoa > Annelida > Polychaeta > Arenicolidae > Arenicola > Arenicola marina. The sequence continues at coordinate 34,516,524 of OZ025254.1, read as the reverse complement.
ACGACCTGGTGTCAGTGTACGGTACGACCTGGTGTCAGTGTACGACCTGGAGTCAGTGTACGGTGCGACCTGGTGTCAGTGTACGGTACGACCAGGTGTCAGTGTACGGTACGACCTGGTGTCAGTGTACAACCTGATGTCAGTGTACGACCTAGTGTCTGTGTACGGTACGACCTGGTGTCAGTGTACAACCTGGTGTCAGTGTACGGTACGACCTGGTGTCTGTGTACGATACGACCTGGTGTCAGTGTACGACCTGATGTCAGTGTAAGGTACGACCTGGTGTCAGTGTACGGTACGACCTGGTGTCAGTGTACGACCTGGTGTCAGTGTACGGTACGACCTGGTGTCAGTGTACGGTACGACATGGTGTCAGTGTACGACCTGATGTCAGTGTACGGTACGACCTGGTGTCTGTGTACGGTACGACCTGGTGTCAGTGTACGACCTGGTGTCAGTGTACGGTACGACCTGGTGTCAGTGTACGACCTGGTGTCAGTGTACGGTACGACCTGGTGTCAGTGTACGGTACGACCTGGTGTCTGTGTACGGTACGACCTGGTGTCTGTGTACGGTACGACCTGGTGTCAGTGTACGACCTGGTGTCAGTGTACGGTACGACCTGGTGTCAGTGTACGACCTGGTGTCAGTGTACGACCTGGTGTCAGTGTACGACCTGGTGTCAGTGTACGGTACGACCTGGTGTCAGTGTACGACCTGGTGTCAGTGTACGGTACGACCTGGTGTCAGTGTACGGTACGACCTGGTGTCTGTGTACGGTACGACCTGGTGTCAGTGTACGACCTGGTGTCAGTGTACGGTACGACCTGGTGTCAGTGTACGACCTGGTGTCAGTGTACGACCTGGTGTCAGTGTACGACCTGGTGTCAGTGTACGACCTGGTGTCAGTGTACGACCTGGTGTCAGTGTACGGTACGACCTGGTGTCAGTGTACGACCTGGTGTCAGTGTACGACCTGGTGTCAGTGTACGACCTGGTGTCAGTGTACGACCTGGTGTCAGTGTACGACCTGATGTCAGTGTACGACCTGGTGTCAGTGTACGACCTGATGTCAGTGTACGACCTGATGTCAGTGTACGGTACGACATGGTGTCAGTGTACGACCTGATGTCAGTGTACGGTACGACCTGGTGTCTGTGTACGGTACGACCTGGTGTCAGTGTACGACCTGGTGTCAGTGTACGGTACGACCTGATGTCAGTGTACGACCTGGTGTCAGTGTACGGTACGACCTGGTGTCAGTGTACGACCTGGTGTCAGTGTACGGTACTACCTGGTGTCAGTGTACGGTACTACCTGGTATCAGTGTACGGTACGACCTGGTGTCAGTGTACGACCTGGTGTCAGTGTACGACCTGGTGTCAGTGTACGACCTGGTGTCAGTGTACGGCCTGGTGTCAGTGTACGACCTGGTGTCAGTGTACGACCTAATGTCAGTGTACGACCTGATGTCAGTGTACGACCTGGTGTCAGTGTACGGTACGACCTGATGTCAGTGTACGACCAGGTGTCAGTGTACGATCTTGTGTCAGTGTACGGTACGACCTGGTGTCAGTGTACGGTACGACCTGGTGTCAGTGTACGGTACGACCTGGTGTCAGTGTACGACCTGGTGTCAGTGTACGACCTGGTGTCAGTGTACGGTACGACCTGATGTCAGTGTACGGTACGACCTGGTGTCAGTGTACGACCTGGTGTCAGTGTACGGTACGACCTGGTGTCAGTGTACGACCTGGTGTCAGTGTACGGTACGACCTGGTGTCAGTGTACGGTACGACCTGGTGTCAGTGTACGACCTGGTGTCAGTGTACGGTACGACCTGATGTCAGTGTACGGTACGACCTGGTGTCAGTGTACGACCTGGTGTCAGTGTACGGTACGACCTGATGTCAGTGTACGGTACGACCTGGTGTCAGTGTACGGTACGACCTGGTGTCAGTGTACGGTACGACCTGGTGTCAGTGTACGGTACGACCTGGTGTCAGTGTACGGTGCGACCTGGTGTCAGTGTACGGTACGACCAGGTGTCAGTGTACGGTACGACCTGGTGTCAGTGTACAACCTGATGTCAGTGTACGACCTAGTGTCTGTGTACGGTACGACCTGGTGTCAGTGTACAACCTGGTGTCAGTGTACGGTACGACCTGGTGTCTGTGTACGATACGACCTGGTGTCAGTGTACGACCTGATGTCAGTGTAAGGTACGACCTGGTGTCAGTGTACGGTACGACCTGGTGTCAGTGTACGACCTGGTGTCAGTGTACGGTACGACCTGGTGTCAGTGTACGGTACGACATGGTGTCAGTGTACGACCTGATGTCAGTGTACGGTACGACCTGGTGTCTGTGTACGGTACGACCTGGTGTCAGTGTACGACCTGGTGTCAGTGTACGGTACGACCTGGTGTCAGTGTACGACCTGGTGTCAGTGTACGGTACGACCTGGTGTCAGTGTACGGTACGACCTGGTGTCTGTGTACGGTACGACCTGGTGTCAGTGTACGACCTGGTGTCAGTGTACGGTACGACCTGGTGTCAGTGTACGACCTGGTGTCAGTGTACGACCTGGTGTCAGTGTACGACCTGGTGTCAGTGTACGGTACGACCTGGTGTCAGTGTACGGTACGACATGGTGTCAGTGTACGACCTGATGTCAGTGTACGGTACGACCTGGTGTCTGTGTACGGTACGACCTGGTGTCAGTGTACGACCTGGTGTCAGTGTACGGTACGACCTGGTGTCAGTGTACGACCTGGTGTCAGTGTACGGTACGACCTGGTGTCAGTGTACGGTACGACCTGGTGTCTGTGTACGGTACGACCTGGTGTCAGTGTACGACCTGGTGTCAGTGTACGGTACGACCTGGTGTCAGTGTACGACCTGGTGTCAGTGTACGACCTGGTGTCAGTGTACGACCTGGTGTCAGTGTACGACCTGGTGTCAGTGTACGACCTGGTGTCAGTGTACGGTACGACCTGGTGTCAGTGTACGACCTGGTGTCAGTGTACGGTACGACCTGGTGTCAGTGTACGGTACGACCTGGTGTCTGTGTACGGTACGACCTGGTGTCAGTGTACGACCTGGTGTCAGTGTACGGTACGACCTGGTGTCAGTGTACGGTACGACCTGGTGTCAGTGTACGACCTGGTGTCAGTGTACGACCTGGTGTCAGTGTACGACCTGGTGTCAGTGTACGACCTGGTGTCAGTGTACGGTACGACCTGGTGTCAGTGTACGACCTGGTGTCAGTGTACGACCTGGTGTCAGTGTACGACCTGGTGTCAGTGTACGACCTGGTGTCAGTGTACGACCTGATGTCAGTGTACGACCTGGTGTCAGTGTACGACCTGATGTCAGTGTACGACCTGATGTCAGTGTACGGTACGACATGGTGTCAGTGTACGACCTGATGTCAGTGTACGGTACGACCTGGTGTCTGTGTACGGTACGACCTGGTGTCAGTGTACGACCTGGTGTCAGTGTACGGTACGACCTGATGTCAGTGTACGACCTGGTGTCAGTGTACGGTACGACCTGGTGTCAGTGTACGACCTGGTGTCAGTGTACGGTACTACCTGGTGTCAGTGTACGGTACTACCTGGTGTCAGTGTACGGTACGACCTGGTGTCAGTGTACGACCTGGTGTCAGTGTACGACCTGGTGTCAGTGTACGACCTGGTGTCAGTGTACGGCCTGGTGTCAGTGTACGACCTGGTGTCAGTGTACGACCTGATGTCAGTGTACGGTACGACCTGGTGTCAGTGTACGACCTGATGTCAGTGTACGACCTGGTGTCAGTGTACGGTACGACCTGATGTCAGTGTACGACCTGGTGTCAGTGTACGACCTGATGTCAGTGTACGGTACGACCTGGTGTCTGTGTACGGTACGACCTGGTGTCTGTGTACGGTACGACCTGGTGTCTGTGTACGGTACGACCTGGTGTCAGTGTACGGTACGACCTGGTGTCAGTGTACGACCTGGTGTCAGTGTACGACCTGGTGTCAGTGTACGACCTAGTGTCAGTGTACGACCTGGTGTCAGTGTACAGTTTGTGGACTGGGCTTTTACAGGTATTCCAACGCGTAATTGTAACTCCCATGATAAGGACGAACCAGTAGATTGAGTCACATAGTCCATGCTGTCTGTGCTGGTGACATAGTGCCCGAGTTGCCGTATTGATGCTTGCTTTGTCTGCTGCTTGCAGTCCACCTCGGAGCCTGTTGTCAAGCGAGCTTCCATCCTGTGCGACATGCACTTTCGCAATCTGCGGCAGAAGATGTTACTGAAGCAGAGGACAGAGGAGGCGGCCAAGCGACTAGAGGTCAGTGACACTGGTGTCCGCCCAACAAGTCCCGTCTATAAGGCGTCCCCAATAACGCCCCCTGGCGGGACGCCCGCACGCAAGTCGCGGATGTATGTGATGACGTCACTGAGGCGTGAGGCAGACGCTGCTGTGCTGTGTTAGAGCTTACTGAATACACGACTGAGGGGATTGAGCGCTATCTGTGGCACTAACAACCTTGATGCATGTGTCGTAGTTTCTTGTTTTAGTATTAACCTTGTTGTTAAAGTTATAACGTCCATGTTGAATTAGTGTTTTTTTACTTCCATGCAATGACGCAGCTTACAAACGAGAGGAGACAGCGCAGGGAAAAAGACAGAGTAGGTTACATCTTTATACCTTGTTCCCGTCCTCCACTGTAGTGTGCTGTAATTATGGTAAAGTTGACGACCACGGGACGGCAAAAGACGTCGCGAGACGTGGGCAGACCTCGCGTAGAAGAGATATTGTCAATCCAAGCGAGACCCACGCGAGACTGGGGTAGATTACGAGGGGCAGCGCGAGACCAAGCCTGATGGGTGTATGGTGCGGAGAGGGGGTGTGTGGTGCGGAGGGGGTGTGTGGTGCGGAGAGGGGGTGTGAGGTGCGGAGGGGGTGTGAGGTGGGGAGGGGGTGTGTGGTGCGGAGGGTGTGTGTGGTGCGGAGGGGGTGTGTGGTGGGGAGGGGGTGTGAGGTGCGGAGGGGGTGTGTGGTGGGGAGGGGGTGTGGTGCGGAGGGGGTGTGAAGTGCAGAGGGGGTGTGAGGTGCAGAGTGGGTGTGTGGTGCAGAGGGGTGTGTGGTGCGGAGGGGGTGTGAGGCGCGGAGGGGGTGTGAGGTGCGGAGGGGGTATGTGGTGAGACCAGGCCAGTGGGCCAATAGGCCCTGACAGTCCAGTGTAGTTAATTGGAATGACGCGCGTCATCTGGTGTCTGCGGGGTCCCCCCCCCCCCATGACAGGTCACGGTGGTATACGCCCACCTAGTAGTGTGCGGTATGGACATGTGCATGGACTAGTTGACATTGCATGCTGGACAAACTGTAGTGACGTGTGTGCCCCAGTGTGGTCTGGACAAACTGTAGTGACGTGTGTGCCCCAGTGTGGTCTGGACAAACTGTAGTGACGTGTGTGCCCCAGTGTGGTCTGGACAAACTGTAGTGACGTGTGTGCCCCAGTGTGGTCTGGACAAACTGTAGTGACGTGTGTGCCCCAGTGTGGTCTGGACAAACTGTAGTGACGTGTGTGCCCCAGTGTGGTCTGGACAAACTGTAGTGACGTGTGTGCCCCAGTGTGGTCTGGACAAACTGTAGTGACGTGTGTGCCCCAGTGTGGTCTAAACAAACTGTAGTGACGTGTGTGCCCCAGTATGGTCTGGACAAACTGTAGTGACGTGTGTGCCCCAGTGTGGTCTGGACAAACTGTAGTGACGTGTGTGCCCCAGTGTGGTCTGGACAAACTGTAGTGACGTGTGTGCCCCAGTGTGGTCTGGACAAACTGTAGTGACGTGTGTGCCCCAGTGTGGTCTGGACAAACTGTAGTGGCGTGTGTGCCCCAGTGTGGTCTGGACAAACTGTAGTGACGTGTGTGCCCCAGTGTGGTCTGGACAAACTGTAGTGACGTGTGTGCCCCAGTGTGGTCTGGACGCCATATCGCTTTGTATGTCGTATGGTCGGGTTTCTTAATAGTACATTGGTGTTGTGTCGCCAGCACGCCTCGTGGTCACTGTGTGGCCAGCACGCCTCGTGGTCACGGCTGTACGACTGGAACATATATTCACAACGATTCCGTTGGAACCTTTAATACGATATACTGTAAGATTTGTATGTAGATAGCGGGCAGTTGTTAAAGCCTGCAGTGCAGTAGCGTGTGTACAGTGACAGCACCACGGTGGATCCTCTAACACGCCCCCTCCCCGTGTCACCCCCACAGAGCACGCGGATGCAGAACAAGTCGCCGTTCCAGGACGAGTTCACGGTGAGCGAGGACCTGATGGGGCTGGCCATCGGCACTCACGGCTCCAACATCCAGCAGGCCAGGAAGATCGAGGGCATCTCTGCCATCGACCTCGACGAGGGCTCCTGCACATTCAAGGTCTACGGCGAGGTGAGTACCCCCTCTCCCGGCGGGCCTGCCCCTACCCCTCCCACCCATGGTACATCTGCTTAATGCAACCATTTCGGTTGATCCTTCATAGCGACCGTTGGTCCTCCATAGCGACCGTTGGTCCTCCATAACGACCGTAGGTCCTCCATAGCGATCATTCGTCCTCAATGACGACCGTTAGTCCTCCATAGCGATCATTTGTCCTCCATAGCGGTAATTGGCTTCAAAACGACCGTTGGTCCTCCATAGCGACCGTTGGTCCTCCATAACGACCAGTGGGCCTCCATAGCGACCGTTATTCCTCCATAGCGACTGTTGGTCCTCCATAACGACCGTTGGTCCTCCATGGCGGCCGTTGGTCCTCTATAGCGACCGTTGGTCCTCCAAAACGACCGTTGGTCCTCCATAGCGACCGTTGGTCCTCCATAGCGACCGTTGGTCCTCCATAGCGACCGTAGGTCCTTCATAACGACCGTTGGTCCTCCATAGCGATCATTCGTCCTCCATAGTGACCGTAGGTCCTCCATAGCGACCATTGGTCCTCCATATCGATCATTCGTCCTCCATAGCGACCGTTGGTCCTCCATAACGACCGTTGGTCCTCCATGGCGATCATTAGCTCCATAGCGACCATTGGTCCTCCATAGCGATCATTTGTCCTCCATAGCGACCGTAGGTCCTCCATAGCGACCATTGGTCCTCCATATCGATCATTCGCCCTCCATAGCGACCGTTGGTCCTCCATAACGACCGTTGGTCCTCCATAACGACCGTTGGTCTTCAATAGCGATCATTAGCTCCATAGCGACCATTGGTCCTCCATAGCGACCGTTGGTTCTCTATAGCGGTAATTGGCTCCAAAACGAGCGTTGGTCCTCCATGGCGACCGTTGGTCCTCCATAACGTCCGTTGGTCCTCTATAGCGACCGTTATTCCTCCATAGCGACCGTTGGTCCTCCATAACGACCGTTGGTCCTCCATAGCGACCGTTGGTCCTCCATAGCGACAGTTGGTCCTCCATAGCGATCAGTCGTAACGTATGGCGTACAGCCTATAATGGTTGCTGTAGCTACTACCTGTACCACAACGTTACATCAAGCTCTTAATGTAATGTTGTTTTTCACGCCAGACGCAAGAAGCGGTCAAGACTGCAAGGTCAATGCTAGAATTCGCTGAAGAAACGTTTGAGGTGCCGAGAGAATTAATAGGTAAGGCTGAAAGCAATGAACGACTAAACGACATCAATCCTGAGGGGAGAGGTAATATTAGAGGTAAACATGTCTTGGATTGTTAAAGTACTTAAAGTATAGAATGTCATAGTGTTCCTATGGGCAAGATTCAAGCCCTCGTGGTTCTTAACGTAACTGAAATATTAGATGTTATAAAATATTCCCCCTGGATTTCCTTCCCAACAGTTCCGTGTTGTCTTCAATGAGATATCTCATGGTGTTTTGTTTCCTTGTAGCCAAGGTGATCGGTAAGAACGGACGGAACATCCAGGACATCGTGGACAAATCGGGCGTGGTGCGCGTCAAGATAGAGGGGGACAACGAACACGACCCGACCCGTGACGAGAGCACCCTCCCGGTACGTCACTCCCTACCCCTCTCCTGCCCCTACTGTCTCACTTTATCATTGTCATCCCTGCCATTACTGTTATCATCCCTGTCATTACTGTTATCATTCCTGCCATTACTGTTATAATCCCTGTCTTTACTTTATTACTGTTATAATCCCTGTCTTTACTTTATTATTGTCATCCCTGCCATTACTGTTATCATCCCTGTCATTACTGTTATCATCCCTGCCATTACTGTTATCATCCCTGCCATTACTGTTATCATCCCTGCCATTACTGTTATCATCCCTGTCATTACTGTAATCATCCCTGTCATTACTGTAATCATCCCTGTCATTACTGTTATCATCCCTGCCATTACTGTTATCATCCCTGTCATTACTGTTATCATCCCTGTCATTACTGTTATCATCCCTGCCATTACTGTTATCATCCCTGTCATTACTGTTATCATCCCTGTCATTACTGTTATCATCCCTGCCATTACTGTTATCATCCCTGTCATTACTGTTATCATCCCTGCCATTACTGTTATCATCCCTGCCATTACTGTTATCATCCCTGTCATTACTGTTATCATCCCTGCCATTACTGTTATCATCCCTGCCATTACTGTTATCATCCCTGCCATTACTGTTATCATCCCTGCCATTACTGTTATCATCCCTGCCATTACTGTTATCATCCCTGCCATTACTGTAATCATCCCTGTCATTACTGTTATCATCCCTGTCATTACTGTTATCATCCCTGCCATTACTGTTATCATCCCTGCCATTACTGTTATCATCCCTGCCATTACTGTTATCATCCCTGCCATTACTGTTATCATCCCTGCCATTACTGTTATCATCCCTGTCATTACTGTTATCCCTGCCATTACTGTTATCATCCCTGCCATTACTGTTATCATCCCTGTCATTACTGTTATCCCTGTCATTACTGTTATCATCCCTGCCATTACTGTTATCATCCCTGCCATTACTGTTATCATCCCTGCCATTACTGTTATCATCCCTGTCATTACTGTTATCATCCCTGTCATTACTGTTATCATCCCTGCCATTACTGTTATCATCCCTGCCATTACTGTTATCATCCCTGTCATTACTGTTATCATCCCTGCCATTACTGTTATCATCCCTGCCATTACTGTTATCATCCGTCATTACTGTTATCATCCCTGTCATTACTGTTATCATCCCTGCCATTACTGTTATCATCCCTGTCATTACTGTAATCATCCCTGCCATTACTGTTATCATCCCTGTCATTACTGTTATCATCCCTGCCATTACTGTTATCATCCCTGTCATTACTGTTATCATCCCTGTCATTGCTGTTATCATCCCTGTCATTACTGTTATCATCCCTGCCATTACTGTTATCATCCCTGTCATTACTGTTATCATCCCTGTCATTACTGTTATCATCCCTGTCATTACTGTTATCATCCCTGTCATTACTGTTATCATCCCTGTCATTACTGTTATCATCCCTGTCATTACTGTTATCATCCCTGTCATTACTGTTATCATCCCTGTCATTACTGTTATCATCCCTGCCATTACTGTTATCATCCCTGCCATTACTGTTATCCCTGCCATTACTGTTATCATCCCTGCCATTACTGTTATCATCCCTGCCATTACTGTTATCATCCCTGCCATTACTGTTGTTATCCCTGTCATTACTGTTATCATCCCTGTCATTACTGTCATCCCTGTCATTACTGTTATCATCCCTGCCATTACTGTTATCATCCCTGCCATTACTGTTATCATCCCTGTCATTACTGTTATCCCTGTCATTACTGTTATCCCTGCCATTAGTTATCATCCCTGCCATTACTGTTATCATCCCTGTCATTACTGTTATCATCCCTGCCATTACTGTTATCATCCCTGCCATTACTGTTATCATCCCTGTCATTACTGTTATCATCCCTGTCATTACTGTTATCATCCCTGCCATTACTGTTATCATCCCTGCCATTACTGTTATCATCCCTGCCATTACTGTTATCATCCCTGTCATTACTGTTATCATCCCTGTCATTACTGTTATCATCCCTGTCATTACTGTTATCATCCCTGTCATTACTGTTATCATCCCTGTCATTACTGTTATCATCCCTGTCATTACTGTTATCATCCCTGTCATTACTGTTATCATCCCTGTCATTACTGTTATCATCCCTGCCATTACTGTTATCATCCCTGTCATTACTGTTATCATCCGTCATTACTGTTATCATCCCTGTCATTACTGTCATCCCTGCCATTACTGTTATCCCTGCCATCACTGTTATCATCCCTGTCATTACTGTTATCATCCCTGCCATTACTGTTATCATCCCTGCCATTACTGTTATCCCTGCCATTACTGTTATCCCTGCCATTACTGTTATCATCTCTGCCATTACTGTTATCATCCCTGTTATTACTGTTATCATCCCTGTCATTACTGTTATCATCCCTGTCATTACTGTTATCATCCCTGCCATTACTGTTATCATCCCTGCCATTACTGTTATCATCCCTGCCATTACTGTTATCATCCCTGCCATTACTGTTATCCCTGCCATTACTGTTATCATCTCTGCCATTACTGTTATCATCCCTGTTATTACTGTTATCATCCCTGTCATTACTGTTATCATCCCTGCCATTACTGTTATCATCCCTGCCATTACTGTTATCATCCCTGCCATTACTGTTATCATCCCTGTCATTACTGTTATCCCTGCCATTACTGTTATCATCCCTGTCATTACTGTTATCATCCCTGCCATTACTGTTATCATCCCTGCCATTACTGTTATCATCCCTGCCATTACTGTTATCATCCCTGCCATTACTGTTATCATCCGTCATTACTGTTATCCCTGCCATTACTGTTATCATCCCTGCCATTACTGTTATCATCCCTGCCATTACTGTTATCATCCCTGTCATTACTGTTGTCATCCCTGTCATTACTGTTGTCATCCCTGTCATTACTGTTGTCATCCCTGTCATTACTGTTATCATCCCTGTCCGTGTTGTCATTACTGTCAGCTTTGATCAAGTAGTGATGCGCCACGTCAGCTCTGTGTTATGTTGCCTGATGTGATCAAGTAGTGATGCGCCACGTCAGCTCTGTGTTATGTTCCCTGATGTGATCAAGTAGTGATGCGCCACGTCAGCTCTGTGTTATGTTGCCTGATGTGATCAAGTAGTGATGCGCCACGTCAGCTCTGTGTTATGTTGCCTGATGTGATCATGTAGTGATGCGCCACGTCAGCTCTGTTATGTTGCCTGATGTGATCAGGTAGTGATGCGCCACGTCAGCTCTGTTATGTTGCCTGATGTGATCAAGTAGTGATGCGCCACGTCAGCTCTGTTATGTTGCCTGATGTGATCAGGTAGTGATGCGCCACGTCAGCTCTGTGTTATGTTGCCTGATGTGATCATGTAGTGATGCGCCACGTCAGCTCTGTTATGTTGCCTGATGTGATCAAGTAGTGATGCGCCACGTCAGCTCTGTTATGTTGCCTGATGTGATCAGGTAGTGATGCGCCACGTCAGCTCTGTGTTATCTTGCCTGATGTGATCAAGTAGTGATGCGCCACGTCAGCCCTGTGTTATGTTGCCTGATGTGATCAAGTAGTGATGCGCCACGTCAGCTCTGTGTTATCTTGCCTGATGTGATCAAGTAGTGATGCGCCACGTCAGCCCTGTGTTATGTTGCCTGATGTGATCAAGTAGTGATGCGCCACGTCAGCTCTGTGTTATGTTGCCTGATGTGATCAAGTAGTGATGCGCCACGTCAGCTCTGTTATGTTGCCTGATGTGATCAGGTAGTGATGCGCCACGTCAGCTCTGTTATGTTGCCTGGTGTGATCATGTAGTGATGCGCCACGTCAGCTCTGTGTTATGTTGCCTGATGTGATCAAGTAGTGATGCGCCACGTCAGCTCTGTTATGTTGCCTGATGTGATCAGGTAGTGATGCGCCACGTCAGCTCTGTTATGTTGCCTGATGTGATCAAGTAGTGATGCGCCACGTCAGCTCTGTTATGTTGTCTGATGTGATCATGTAGTGATGCGCCACGTCAGCTCTGTGTTATGTTGCCTGATGTGATCAAGTAGTGATGCGCCACGTCAGCTCTGTTATGTTGCCTGATGTGATCAGGTAGTGATGCGCCACGTCAGCTCTGTTATGTTGCCTGATGTGATCATGTAGTGATGCGCCACGTCAGCTCTGTTATGTTGTCTGATGTGATCAGGTAGTGATGCGCCACGTCAACTCTGTGTTATGTTGCCTGATGTGATCAAGTAGTGATGCGCCACGTCAGCTCTGTTATGTTGCCTGATGTGATCAGGTAGTGATGCGCCACGTCAGCTCTGTTATGTTGCCTGATGTGATCATGTAGTGATGCGCCACGTCAGCTCTGTTATGTTGTCTGATGTGATCAGGTAGTGATGCGCCACGTCAACTCTGTGTTATGTTGCCTGATGTGATCAAGTAGTGATGCGCCACGTCAGCTCTGTTATGTTGCCTGATGTGATCAAGTAGTGATGCGCCACGTCAGCTCTGTTATGTTGCCTGATGTGATCAGGTAGTGATGCGCCACGTCAGCTCTGTTATGTTGCCTGATGTGATCAGGTAGTGATGCGCCACGTCAGCTCTGTATTAGGTTGCCTGGTGTGATCATGTAGTGATGCGCCACGTCAGCTCTGTGTTATGTTGCCTGATGTGATCATGTAGTGATGCGCCACGTCAGCTCTGTGTTATGTTGCCTGATGTGATCAAGTAGTGATGCGCCACGTCAGCTCTGTTATGTTGCCTGATGTGATCAGGTAGTGATGCGCCACGTCAGCTCTGTTATGTTGCCTGATGTGATCATGTAGTGATGCGCCACGTCAGCTCTGTTATGTTGTCTGATGTGATCAGGTAGTGATGCGCCACGTCAACTCTGTGTTATGTTGCCTGGTGTGATCAGGTAGTGATGCGCCACGTCAGCTCTGTTATGTTGCCTGATGTGATCAAGTAGTGATGCGCCACGTCAGCTCTGTTATGTTGCCTGATGTGATCAGGTAGTGATGCGCCACGTCAGCTCTGTGTTATGTTGCCTGATGTGATCAGGTAGTGATGCGCCACGTCAGCTCTGTGTTATGTTGCCTGATGTGATCAAGTAGTGATGCGCCACGTCAACTCTGTGTTATGTTGCCTGATGTGATCATGTAGTGATGCGCCACGTCAGCTCTGTTATGTTGCCTGATGTGATCAGGTAGTGATGCGCCACGTCAGCTCTGTGTTATGTTGCCTGATGTGATCAAGTAGTGATGCGCCACGTCAGCTCTGTTATGTTGCCTGATGTGATCAGGTAGTGATGCGCCACGTCAACTCTGTGTTATGTTGCCTGATGTGATCAAGTAGTGATGCGCCACGTCAGCTCTGTTATGTTGCCTGATGTGATCAGGTAGTGATGCGCCACGTCAGCTCTGTTATGTTGCCTGATGTGATCATGTAGTGATGCGCCACGTCAGCTCTGTTATGTTGCCTGATGTGATCAGGTAGTGATGCGCCACGTCAACTCTGTGTTATGTTGCCTGATGTGATCAAGTAGTGATGCGCCACGTCAGCTCTGTTATGTTGCCTGATGTGATCAGGTAGTGATGCGCCACGTCAGCTCTGTTATGTTGCCTGATGTGATCATGTAGTGATGCGCCACGTCAGCTCTGTTATGTTGCCTGATGTGATCAGGTAGTGATGCGCCACGTCAGCTCTGTGTTATGTTGCCTGATGTGATCAGGTAGTGATGCGCCACGTCAGCTCTGTGTTATGTTGCCTGATGTGATCAAGTAGTGATGCGCCACGTCAACTCTGTGTTATGTTGCCTGATGTGATCATGTAGTGATGCGCCACGTCAGCTCTGTTATGTTGCCTGATGTGATCAGGTAGTGATGCGCCACGTCAGCTCTGTGTTATGTTGCCTGATGTGATCAGGTAGTGATGCGCCACGTCAACTCTGTGTTATGTTGCCTGATGTGATCAAGTAGTGATGCGCCACGTCAGCTCTGTTATGTTGCCTGATGTGATCAGGTAGTGATGCGCCACGTCAGCTCTGTTATGTTGCCTGATGTGATCATGTAGTGATGCGCCACGTCAGCTCTGTTATGTTGCCTGATGTGATCAGGTAGTGATGCGCCACGTCAACTCTGTGTTATGTTGCCTGATGTGATCAAGTAGTGATGCGCCACGTCAGCTCTGTTATGTTGCCTGATGTGATCAAGTAGTGATGCGCCACGTCAGCTCTGTTATGTTGCCTGATGTGATCAGGTAGTGATGCGCCACGTCAGCTCTGTGTTATGTTGCCTGATGTGATCAGGTAGTGATGCGCCACGTCAACTCTGTGTTATGTTGCCTGATGTGATCAAGTAGTGATGCGCCACGTCAGCTCTGTTATGTTGCCTGATGTGATCAGGTAGTGATGCGCCACGTCAGCTCTGTTATGTTGCCTGATGTGATCATGTAGTGATGCGCCACGTCAGCTCTGTTATGTTGCCTGATGTGATCAGGTAGTGATGCGCCACGTCAACTCTGTGTTATGTTGCCTGATGTGATCAAGTAGTGATGCGCCACGTCAGCTCTGTTATGTTGCCTGATGTGATCAGGTAGTGATGCGCCACGTCAGCTCTGTTATGTTGCCTGATGTGATCAGGTAGTGATGCGCCACGTCAGCTCTGTGTTATGTTGCCTGGTGTGATCAGGTAGTGATGCGCCACGTCAGCTCTGTTATGTTGCCTGATGTGATCAAGTAGTGATGCGCCACGTCAGCTCTGTTATGTTGCCTGATGTGATCAAGTAGTGATGCGCCACGTCAGCTCTGTTATGTTGTCTGATGTGATCAAGTAGTGATGCGCCACGTCAGCTCTGTTATGTTGCCTGATGTGATCAGGTAGTGATGCGCCACGTCAGCTCTGTTATGTTGCCTGATGTGATCAGGTAGTGATGCGCCACGTCAGCTCTGTGTTATGTTGCCTGATGTGATCAGGTAGTGATGCGCCACGTCAACTCTGTGTTATGTTGCCTGATGTGATCAAGTAGTGATGCGCCACGTCAACTCTGTGTTATGTTGCCTGATGTGATCAGGTAGTGATGCGCCACGTCAGCTCTGTTATGTTGCCTGATGTGATCAGGTAGTGATGCGCCACGTCAGCTCTGTGTTATGTTGCCTGGTGTGATCAGGTAGTGATGCGCCACGTCAGCTCTGTTATGTTGCCTGATGTGATCAAGTAGTGATGCGCCACGTCAGCTCTGTTATGTTGCCTGATGTGATCAAGTAGTGATGCGCCACGTCAGCTCTGTTATGTTGCCTGATGTGATCAAGTAGTGATGCGCCACGTCAGCTCTGTTATGTTGCCTGATGTGATCAAGTAGTGATGCGCCACGTCAGCTCTGTTATGTTGCCTGATGTGATCAGGTAGTGATGCGCCACGTCAGCTCTGTGTTATGTTGCCTGGTGTGATCAGGTAGTGATGCGCCACGTCAGCTCTGTTATGTTGCCTGATGTGATCAAGTAGTGATGCGCCACGTCAGCTCTGTTATGTTGCCTGATGTGATCAAGTAGTGATGCGCCACGTCAGCTCTGTTATGTTGCCTGATGTGATCAAGTAGTGATGCGCCACGTCAGCTCTGTTATGTTGCCTGGTGTGATCAAGTAGTGATGCGCCACGTCAGCTCTGTGTTATGTTGCCTGATGTGATCAAGTAGTGATGCGCCACGTCAGCTCTGTTATGTTGCCTGATGTGATCAAGTAGTGATGCGCCACGTCAGCTCTGTGTTATGTTGCCTGATGTTTTCGATGCAGGGGCTCGTGCCTTTCATCTTCGTGGGGACGATAGAGAGCATTACCAACGCCAAACTACTGCTGGAGTACCACTTAGCGCATCTAAAGGTAAGTCTGTCTCCAGCATAATCTCAGCTTTGGCTCAGAATTAACGTCAGGAAACCTGTAAGCGTCAGACTTAAGCGTTACATGTAAACTTCACGACGTAACCAGCCGTCGACAGGGGCTTGTTGTGACGTCACTGGCTGTCGACAGGGGCTTGTGACGTCACTGACCGTCATCTGTGGCGCAGTCGCAGCCGTCGGCACGGGTCGGCACGGGCGCATTATGACGTGCCAGGCCGTCGGCACGGGTCGGCACGGGCGCATTATGACGTGCCAGGCCGTCGGCACGGGTCGGCACGGGCGCATTATGACGTGCCCAGGCCGTCGGCACGGGTCGGCACGGG